>JBBKCR010000080.1:17275905-17286717 GCA_037577295.1 Ladigesia roloffi | reverse complement strand
TCTATCTATCTATCTATCTATCTATCTATCTATCTATCTATCTATCTATCTATCTATCTATCTATCTATCTATCACTTCATCTTCCCTTCCTCGGGTTGTCTTAAGTTTGCACTTGTGACCATGTCTGTGGTTCTGTATCCTTAAACTCTCCTGACCTCTTACTCACCAGAACACATTCACTTTTAATGCATTGTTTCATAACCGCTCTCATTGCAATAGTATGGCCAGAATTGAGAGAGAGAGAGAATGGACGGCATTGTGCTCCAGTGAAAGCCATAGAGACCTGGCTGCCATCGATAGCCTCGTGTCCCAGTGACGCCGACTCACTGCGGACGCTTAACAAAAGCCAGCAGCAGCCGCGTAATTGTAGCGCTCCAAAACCATCAAGGTGTCTTTGGGTTTTTTTTTTTTTCCAGTCAGAATCAATCAGGTGCAGACACCCCCCACCAACAACCGGGCAAACTCCCAGCTTTTCTATACACACCATACACACTATACACACTCTCCTGCTGCTCACACACTCTCCTAAAACTGTGTAGATTACGCTGAGCTCCATTCATTCCGCGGCTGGCCATCATTTAAATTTGACTTTCATTGTTCTGTGAAGCTCCAAGCAGTATTTAATACATCTCTTTCTCTCACATTCTCTCTCTCTCTCTCTCTCTCCCTCATTCTGTCTGCCTGTCTGTCTGCCTCACTCCATCTTTCTTTCTCTCTCTTTTTCTTTCTCTCTCACTCAGTCCTAGCCTGTCATTAATTTCTAGCCTTTGCAGGTTTTACACAAAAAGGATGAAAGAGAAGAAAAGCATGGAACGACACACTGTCTTTAACAGCAGCTCTGTTTATTGGGAAAAATAGCGGTGCAATAATGTTTTTTAGTCAGTGGTTTACTCTAAAAAGCCTTTTCCCCAGCTCTCATATTGAAAGGAAAGCAATAAAGGCCCTTTCAAAAGGCATGAATAAAAAAAAGACAGAGAGAGAGGAGAGAGAGAAAAGAAAAGAAAGAGAAAATAGAAAAGAGCCTTCAGGGGGCTGGCCGAAGGGCTGCTATTCTTCAGCTGGTAATCAAATTGCAGCTGAAATGAAATGGAGGTTTCTTATGAAAATGGCCTTTGTTGACGGGCTAGGCTGGTAATTCATAAACAATACGCCGGCCCTTTTGTAACTGGTAATAATATATTCATGCTCTTGGAAGCCAAAGTGTGTGTGTGTGTGTGTGTGTTGGGAAGGTGGGGGCTTATAAAGATGGGTGAGCACCAGAAAGGCTGGAGTACAGTGGATAAAAAGCAACTGGGCTTCTCTCTCTCTCTCTCTCCCTCTTTCTCTCTCTCTCTTCTCTCTTGCGCTTTTTCTCGTTCTCTCTCTCGCTTTCATATTCACTCTCTGTTTCTGTTTGTCTGTCACTTTCTCTTTCCTTCTCTTGCACCCTGCTCCCTTCTTTCTCATGTTGTCTCTCTCTCTATTTTTCTATCTCTCTCTCTATCTTATTCGCCTTCTGTCCACTTTCTCTATCTCATCTGTCTCTCGCACACTCTCTCTGTCTCTCTCTCTCTCTCCTTCCTTCTTTCTTTCTGTGTTTGTCCCTCTCCATTTTCCATCTCTCTTTTTCTCTCCATCACATTCTCCCCCATCTCTCTCTCTCTCTCTCTCTCTCTCTCTCTCTCTCTCTCTCTCATGTCCCTTGCACTCAAGCCTCTCAGGGTTGACCAGTTGCTTTTGGCTCCTTCAGATGAACTTCAGTCATGTTAAGCAGCACACAGTCAGAAGTGGGCGGCCACGTGAGTCTGGTGAAAACTGATGTGAGACGAGAGAGGAGGTGCTAGTGAAGGACAAGAGGAAAGGAAAAGAGAGGGAGGGAGAGTGAATGAGAGAAGAGGGTAGCAGTGTCTCACAGACAGCGGATGCTGTGAAGTTGGAGACCGAGGGGCTCTCTCTCTCTTCTCTCTCAGTCTCTCTCACTCTCTCTCACACACACGCATACACACACTTACAGCAGCTTGCTGGAAAGCAAGTCTATCAGCCAAAGAAGGCGTGACAGAGATAGACGAGGAAAGAAGCTGTCATGGACTTTACCTAACGCAACACACAGGAGAGAGAGGACCAAGCAAGAACAGGTGAGTACAGACTCTGATACTGTCCCAGCTGTCTGATGTTTATGACTGAACTAAACTTAAGGATCTGTGTTGTTCGTGCTATTGCTTATGGCCTGTTTGTTTCGTTCCATGAAAAATAATTAAAATATGTGTATTGATTTGGCAAATGTTTATGTTCAAAGTGATTTTCAAGTGAAGCAGATATTTGATATCGCTGTTAAAAACACTGATTACCTGAAAGTACTGTGGTGCTGTAACATCGCCAGTTTTGCTTCCCTGGAGAACCTTTCAGTAGATTCAAGTGAAGAACCTTTAAAAAAAAAACTATTCTAACAAAATAACAGGTTATATTCCTTTTACACTTCAAAAAACACGTACATGTTTCGTTTAGAAAACTGTCTCTCTATTGAAAGACCCTAGAACTGTGGATCCCAAACTTGTCCCCCAGATGGTCCACATATTTGCTTGATCTTAACTCCTATTCCATTGACCAAGCAAAAATGTGGACTGACCAGGGTCCCTGAAGAACTGATTGAGAATCAAAGCATCAGAGAGCTAAAAATGTGTTCTATCTATGACTTTGCTCCAATAGAACCCTCTCTGAATATAAGATTAGAATCAACTTAATGCAAGTGTTGTCATGTCATGAATTTTGACAGTTGTAGGGTAAAAGAATCAAACAGCTCCACAGTTCAGCCAGGTGCAGTTCAGCAATATCCTCCACAGCATTTTCTTATGTCTGGACCATGAGATCATGGGTTCGAATCCTACCTTCAGCACCACCACCGGGTCCCTGAGCAAGACCTTTAACCCCAAGTTGCTCCAGGGAGGCTGTCCCCTGTAGCTAGAGAATGGAAGTCTCTTTAGATAAAGGCGTCTGTTAAAAGTCGTAAATGTAAATGTCTCTGAAGTATATAAGTATCTGATGACTGATATGTCTCTGTGATATTATTGAGGTTTTACATGCAAATAACCTCCTGCTTTCAAAGTGAACACCTCTATGGAAGTCTTTTTGGACTTATCTATTGGTCCAAAAGTATTTTTGGACATATCTGATCACAATATGTCCTCGCAAGGTAACATAAGATTTCTGTGGACTGGCAAGGTTTTGTTATTACAAAGTCGACACATTTTGAATCCTGAAGCTGTGCGGACTCATGTTCGGAGCTCTGTGCGTAGAGAAAGTTATGACTGACTGTTTGAATTGACTGTGCTACACCACATAAATGAGGTCTGCATGTCTATCTATTAAAGAGAAGGGTTTCAAAAAAGAGAGTTCTTCAGTTAAACTGCTAATTATTTTTTTTACTTAAACAACTTCGTTCTCCTGTTGGACAAACACCTAAAGGATATTCCTTTAACAGCTTAGTTTAAGCTATGCAACGTTTGCTGGTACTTGACTATTAGTGTTGGATGGAATACTTCCTTTAAGGACCGGAAAATGAGAATATGGTTCAGGGTCCATCTCTGACTTTGCAGTGAATCAGTGATAGGGTCTTTAAACTGTATGCTAGGCACTTAGGGGTCCTTAAGTTAGAATACAATCACCTCTTCCTAACTCCATGGTCACATTCATATGGAAATCATAATTTATATTTATTGATTTAGCAAGTTTAGCACTAATATAGGAAGGCAAATGCACTCTGGAGTCGTGTCAAAGGCTCTTTTTGTTTTAGTGTGATATATTTGCTCAAGCGAAGAGTTATAACAAATCCCAAAATTGGGACAAAGCCTAGTTACGTTACCTTTCTTAATAAAAAAATGTTCTCCTGAAATTTTGCCTATGAAGTATAAAGCATAAAGTAAAAAATAGTTGTAAGCTTGCCATGCTTGATAAATATGGCCAATTCAACATAAAACAGAAGTTGAAACATATTACTCGGACATATAAACATATAAAATATTTTAGAGGTATTATGTATTGATTGAATATTTCAGCTTAGCAAAATGATCGCCTTGATTATGATTTGATATAAGCAATGTTTAGTGTAATCACAATGAATGTTATCACTACAGGACCTGATCATTACAAAAATACGTGTTTTTTAAATAAATGCATGAAATAACAGATTTGTACAAAGGATTTTGTTGAATTTGTTTTTAGTATGCAACCAGTAAAATAAAATCAGGGAAAATTTGGGAACAAATAAAATTTTCCACCACTGATCTATCGGCCTTCTCTCCTCTAAACTAGTGTGTGAGAAAGATGCTATCTTTAAAGATATATTATTAATAATATTAGTAGTAGTAATAATACAGCACTATGAAGATATCCCAGTGTGTTGCATATTAAAGCTCCAATATTACTGATAATCGAAGTACACCATTTAGGATTAGCCTGAAACACACCCAAGTGTTTCTTTAAAGAATATTTTTTTAAAGCTAGCATAATTTTCCCTTTATTGTCCCAAGGGGGATAGTTTTTCACACCACTGTACATCAACATTGCACTTTACATTCTTCACACAGCAACAATAGACACAATGTAATGTATCACATAGCGGCAAACAACACCACAACATGACAACAAGACTCGTCGTTCCACCAGAGAGTCTTTTTGGTCTGATACCTTTGCCAAGAGTGCAGTACACTGTAGCCACAGCTGAGCTGGTGCATCATGCCCTGTCCTGTTGTGTACAGCTATAGGTGTAATAGCCCTACAGTTTGGTCAGGTGTGGGGAGAACTATTAGTTTGCCAGCAGTGTTGGTTATGCATGCAGGTTAGACACGGTTTGTGACAGAGAACTTGTTGAATAATCAGATACAGCGTTATAGCCGGATGGGTTGAGCTACATTCAGTAGGAGAAGATGAAGGGGAGGATGTCAAGTCCTTTGAGTTTGTAGATGATTTCTTTTTTTGCCCGTCCTCTATAAGCTGATTAGAGCTGTGTTTACTGTCCAGCCGGGGTGTCTGTTAAGCCTAGTGTATCACAAGCTGTCAATCATTTCATCTGTTTCGTTTCGGATGAGAATAAGGCGAGTTGTTTTACTTTCTTGAAATTGAGGTAAAGCATGTTACACTCACCCATTGGGTAAAGTGTGCAACAATGTCATGATAGTCCAGGACAGATTGGTTATCTGTAAGAAGAATTGAGTGGTGGCGAGTGAGGGGCTGGTAAAGTCTTTGGAGTAAAGTGTAGAGACACCCTGCCTTTCTCTGGGATTGTTGGAAAGCGCAAGATATTTTGTGCCTTTCTGAGCTGCTTGCCGTCAGTGAATAAGTTGTGCAAGTGAGGAGAGAGGGGATCAAAGAGGGAAGTGCTATCTTGCACGATGATCCAGGAACCTGATTATCCAGAAACTGCACCATCAGGTTCCTTTGGATTGTATTAGAAGAAGAACTGAAATCCACAAAGGGCATCCTGGCAAAGGTGCCTAGGGACTCCAGGTGCTGCAAGAGGAAGGGCAGCAGGTGGGCCACAGCCCCTGTTCACCCTTGCAACAAATTGGAGAGCGTCCAGTTGTTGGTTGACATGTGGCAGGGTGGTTTGCAGCAGCAGTTTCGCCAGTTACTTCATTATTAAGGGTGTGAGGGTAATGAGGCAGTAATGATTGAGTTCACTCCAGGTCTGGTTTTGTTTGGCCACTGCTATTGTAGCAGATCTTTTCCAGAAGAAGACAGACCGTTAGAATTTGAAAAGAGAAAACAAAAGTAGTTGAAGCACCACTTCAAAGAACCCTATTCGGCACTTTTATTATTGAGTGTTGATTTACTGGAACTGTAAAGCTGTTGCAAAAAGAGTTCGAGATCTTTGATTTGTAATAATGGCAGAACTCTTTTTGCTGAGGAACATCACATAGAGAAGTCGTTTAACCATGCAAAGAACCATTTATTCATTTCAATAAGTCATTGCCAGCCTATATACAGCCTTTTTTAAGGGTGTAGGAATTGGTTTAACTCTACAAGCTACAGTCATGAAGCACCATGGAAACCGCACACATCCTGGAAGTCTATGACCGTCATCTTCTTCAGTCAATGAAGAGCTGCATGTGAGTCTTTGGAGGCAGTCCCTCCTGAGGGCTACAGGCCGTATTGACTCTCTATGCCGTAGACGGGCCTTGTGAAGAATCCGAGACGGAGAGAAAGGGATATTGATTTCAGGGCTTTTCCAATGCCACTCTTTTTTTCCCTTTCTTCTAATAGGATCAGCGATTGTAAGGTGTTACAGGGGAGTGGGCATGCAGAGAATAGAATAAAGCAGACACGAGGGAGAGCGGGAGAGAGAGAGAGTGAGGATGAAAGAATGAAAAGAGGGGAGGAGAAAAGGAAGCAGGGATGAGAGCGGGTAAAGTGGCTTAGGAAGGTAATCTCTTACCCAGAGAGAAAGCGGGAGCGTTTTATTTGCACTTTTCTTTTCCCCCACCTACATCAGCCAGGTTTGATTCGACTGTACACAAAAGGGTTTGAGAGATTGGGCAACTTCAACAGTTGCATAGAAAAACTGTGTAGTGTCTGGAAGACTGTGCAGATTATATAAACAAACACAATAAGGGCTCAAAAAAGAAGTCTGAAAATTCTTCTGGCTAGTTTAAAAGCTTTCATGACTTGTTTTGTCTCCTCACAGATCAATAAAGAGGAGCTGAACTGACTGCCGAGCAGACTTTCTGAATGGTTTAATGTAAAATGCTACATTCTGGAGATCTTTATTGTGTCAAAACTGTTAACATTGATGGTGATAGGAACTAGACATCTGACAAGTTTGTCTCTAAAAACTGCTTTGTAGAAATGTATTACATTAAATAAAAACATAAAAAAAACCTGTAGCATAGAAGGCCAGGGCACTGTAAGGTAAAATAATTCCCAAAAGGTAATTGTTTTTTTTTTCAGATTAACCACAATTTTGCCATTATCAGCATTACAAAAACTATGCAGCATCAGTAATAGTTCTGGGAAGTAAATATTTTCATTGAAGATATTTGCAGTTACACTGATAACTTTATAAAAACAATTTCAAAGCATTTACCCAGAAATTTGGAAATAAAAGTGGAACTGCCTTTAAGAAGGTTTGGGCCTCTAAATTGGAAACTTGGGTGGATTAGTTTTTGAGATTTCTTACTTTGGCAATGTGTTTTCTCACCATGTGGTTTCTCACTGTATAAATACACACACATACACACACACACATACACGCACACACTTATGTGCACAAACAGAAACATATGGTGTTTTATCACTAATTGGACAAAACTAATATCAAAATAACATGCTGCAGCTTGACCTGTCCAAATGTACTTTTGTCTAGTTTAATAGATGTATGTGTTTAAATTACAAGAGCAGAACAGGGAAAATTCTAAAAGGACTTTTTAGCCTACGATTCTAGGGGTCCAGCACAGACATGGTGCCCTGTTAGGGGCTAGTAATATTATCTTAATAATAATGTTGCCCAAAATTCTAATCTTTCATGGGGCTCAAGATTTCTGGCGGCGCCCCTGCCTGTAGGACCAAGGCTTCTCACCACATATTTAAAAATGTTTTATAATGAGGATTTGCTGCCCTCTGCAGGCAATATCAGGTAACGCATTTAAACTCGGACAACTTCTCTCACTGCAACAATAGATATGCATTATTCCATGTTATTTATTAAGTAATCACAGGATGAATTAATTACTGTCTTGCACTTTAACTATTAAACTGCTATGACAGCTTTATTCCTGTAGCGGTTCTGAGTTGCAGTTTAGCATTGTGACCAGGAGGTGTCAGTGTTGTCTCAAAAAAGAACCCGAAACGGTCACAAGGAAGATAATTAGGTTCCACACAACAAATATTTAATGATGTTTGATTTGACCAAACCTGTCCTGGGTCTGTGGACAACTCTGTACAACATATAGGCAAGCCTATTTCACAATTTGATAAAGGTAATCTGATTACACTCTGATTTGAATTTATAGCATTTATTTTTCCAACCAACTAAATTTTAAATAAAATAAATGAATAGGCCTAACATCACATCACTAAAAATTGCAAATACAATGATAATGTGTGTTGCTGTTGCCATAAAACCCACATTTGTAAAACTGGTAAAAGTCTTCACCTTCAGTGTCAGGGCCTGAACCCTGAATATATTTTTTTCTGAACAAAGATAGTCTACAAAAACAAATCAGAACAAGGCTCAGCCTTTTTGCATGGATATAGAAAAGGCTGCTTAAACGTTGTGTGTGGGAGACTTTGTGTGTGTCCCAAAACTTTTATCCACTCTATATACATTTCATTTACATCAGAGCCTAGATTGGGCTCAAAATTTTAAACCTGACACGACCTGAGCCCGTTTCCGATACCAGCCCTGCCCCACAAATTGACTGTAATTAATTAAATCCGACTTTTACACTTGGGCGTTGTAACACACGTTCTGAACTGTGGGTGCGTTCCTAACCTGACACCCCTAGCTGCTGGAGCTCCAATATCGGCCGGGTTCGGGTTCGGGCAGAGAATCTAAGTTTAAATTCACAGTGCCTCTCAATTGACAAAAGTATTGGGACGTAATGTCGTTCAACTCCAAGGTCGAGCGTCTTTACTTTTTTTCTCCCCTCCCTATCTTACAGGAAATAACGTCTCGTCTCGTTTTAGTCAACGAAAATGAAGAGACACTTTAGCACAGTTTTTATCTTGTAAACCACATTTAGTGTCGTTCTTATTCGTCAACATAAATATATTATAGCTTTCGCTTCGTTATCGTCACATGACCAGCATTAACGTCACGTCTCGTCTCGTTTTTGTCGCGTGAAAAATGTTCGTTGACGAAGATATTTCATCATAATTTTCGCTGACGAAAACAACATTATTGGGATATTTCACTGCTACACTCAACAAACATCAGGAGAAACTTTAGTGTGATTTTCTAGCCGTAGATTTAATAGCCAAAAATGTACTTCAGTTTATTCTTTGACTACCCCAATCCATGGTTTCATGTGATGTGGATATGGATTTAAATGATGATGTCTGCTTTCCTTGTACGGGTTTGTGCAATAAACTTCTCTCAGTAGCACTGGCCTCTGGAAATCTATACAATGTGGCCAGCAGAGGGCGCTCACACTCCATCAGAAATTAAAGGGTGATACTTGCAGGGCTGTTAGACCTCATTATGTTTGTGTGTCTGCGTGTGTGTTTGTGTCTGTACGTCAGATCCACAACAGTTTACAAGCCACTTACAAGCAAACTCCTTGTCCAGCATAAATTGCCCAGGTGTATGACATTTGTTACAGAACCAGGAATATGTCTATCCTCTCATCTACACCAAACCATCCCCACATTTTTTTATGTTTTACATGCTTATTTTATATCTTGTCTGTATTTTGTGTGGTTAGTTATTTTAAACGTCCTACACATATAGTATAGATGTGTTTGCATATCAAGAGTTACTTTTTTAATTTACTCTAAGTTCATTAGCCACACGCCATGTCAGGGACATTTAATTGTGGGTTGAGGGAAGGGTCCTACTCCTTTAGCTGCATCTGTACATGATGTGCAAATGTAAAAAAAACCCCACAAAAAAACCACACCAAATATATATATATATATATATATATATATATATATATATAAACGTTGTTCATCACATGGTCTACAAAAGTCTGTGGATATTAATACAATTTGGGATGCTGTTTCGTTGATGTGAGTAATTAATACAAATTTGGGGAGAACATTTATCAAATTGACTGTGTGTGTGCGTGTGTCTGTGTGTGTGTGTGTATGCATATACATACATAAAAATAAAAATACCTGACTAAAAATGAATGAAATTATCCTTTTCATGATGGAGCTCAGTGAGCGGAAACAGTCTGTAGTGTGAAACAACAGCACATTATGACATCACAGTCTACGAAGTAATTAACAAAATGCTGTGCTTTTGTCAGTTTATAATTTTTTCACACTCTCCTTTGTCTGCTTAAATAGATCTACTTAGGTGGCAAATGGGGCAGACCTATAAAACTTTTAAATGAATACGTTATGGTGACCTTTAGTGACCTAGTTGACCTTAAGTGGTTGAATATAAGAACAATTATAAATCAAACTATTTTCATGGAAATTTCTGGCAGTCAGTCAGTGTAAAAAACACTATAAATGGATATCTGCTTTACAAGGCTTTAAAAGTATGGTATAAATTGCCATATGCTTTTCATGTAGAGGATAATTCAACAGTGTACATGTCATCATTTGTCTGACCAATAGGTTTTTAGGGTGCCCACCTACTTATGTCGTGATTGGCTGACTGTAACGATCAATTTTCAATGTTCAAACCTCTTTCAGGACAATTACACTACAACTTGTCTTTTAATGACTTCTTCAAAATATTTTCTACAAAATAATAAATGAACCGGTATTATTAAAGGGCGACAATTTGCCCAGTTTACTTTGGGCTCCTAGAATGTGGTCCCTATAACAGGGATGCGGTTTTGAAGGCGGTTGATCCAAGTATAGTTCAATATTTTCTTTTCAAATGCAAAGTGCGGAGCACACAGCCAAACAAACACAGGGTAGTCTTTAGTGGAGGAGGCGGGGTCTGCGGGAATACAGGTGGAGAAAACAAACAAACAAACAATGTCGGTTGCCATGGCAGCTGTGGAACGCTAGCACACTTTACTTTCCAAACTCTGTTCTAGAGCGCTCGAGCAGTGAGTGTGAGAGGAGGTATGAGTGTGTATTTTAGCAGGGAACTTGTGTCCTCAGCATTTGAAAACATATATAACACACACACACACACATAGATAGATACATACATG
>JBBKCR010000080.1:17250385-17262453 GCA_037577295.1 Ladigesia roloffi | reverse complement strand
GAGAGGGTGAGGGAGAGGGGAGAGAGAGAGAGAGAGAGAGAGAGAGAGAATGAACGTGAGACTGAAAGAGATGGGGAAAGAGATAGAAAGAGATAAATTGTGAAAGAGAGAAACAGAGACAGTGTTCACAGTGAGAATGAAATTTCCTTTAGCTTTCAGAGGGAACCTGTTATTATAGAATGGTTTTAGTGCTCTTCTCACTCTCTCCATCGCACACTGGCACACACACACACACACACACACACACACACACACACACACACACACACCCCTCATCATCACTCCAAGTGGTGCTGGTTTGTTTACAGTGTTCTTCAGAGAATGTGTTGAATGATCTGTTCACACACACCATGCTATGGGCACCTCAATAAAATACTTTATTTCTGTGGAACATGATAAATGACTAAATGACACTTCGAGAGTCCTCTGTTGATGCTTGGCAGATTTTCACCTTGTCTTTAAATACCATTGAAATAACTGGCATTTACATGCCATTTAAATGAATGTCTATTGAACTCACCTTTAAACTTTAGACTGTATGTGGCCTATTTTCAAAACCCCTTCACTCTGCTATGTCTTAGGACTTCATATTCAGTGGTACATTACAACGCAAACTGCTGTGTCAAATAGAATTCTGGCAGTTTAAGGGCTTATCTTGCTATTGTTACTAGAATTAAAATACAATAAAGATGGAATAAAAGGGACTAATAAAAATAAAAAGTGAACCCATTCATCTGTGGTTTCTTTATATTACTGAATTACTAATATGACAGTTAGTTATGAAAGTGAAAAACTAAAGTATGAGACAATTACAACTTAGTGACCCAACACTTAGAAACTCAGTCTCAACCCAGATCCCAAACCTAATCCTAATCCTAATAATAATCCTTAATCCTAACTGGCAATATTGTTATGATCTGACATTCAGCAGTTTAACAGTTATCTAATCCCTTTTATATCTTCATAAATGTCTTTTATAGGACCCTTTTACATTATGGGAGTGATCGATGTGTTTTTGATACTGAGGGAAGGTCCGGCTGAGCTACAAATCATGTAACTTTTAATCTCTGTTCTCAAAAAAAGGACCAAAAGAATTCTCACTCCCTCTTCCTTTATGACTCTGCCCAGATCCTGGTCTTGTCACTGATTTATGACCACATAAGAGGGGTCTGTCTTTTCATTTTCTCTCTCCCTCCTCAGATTGTGCGAAATTAGAAAGATAAACTCGCACTCACAATAAACGCAGTGCAGGGCTGTAAATAAAAAAAAGCAGTTTGGTCCAAAAGTAGAACAGTAAAATAATATTGTAGTAAGAATATGAAATATTCTTATAACAATGAATCACACAAACAGGTACGAAATTATTAAACACTGATAAAAATTAGTACTGATGAGAAAAAAGCAAAAACAAAACTCACTTCATCACTTCACACAATAATTTTAGGTGAAAACCTTCATTGACCAAAGCGAAGTAAGATGAGAGCAAGAGGTTTACAGGTAAGAAAATGACCAGGAATAACGTAAAAAACCTGAGAAGGAGGGTAACGACAAACTACAATTAGGCAATTAGAGGCTGGTCAGCAATGAGGGAGAATTTAAACGTAAATCTGATATCCAAAATCATATCTGTTCCACACAAATGCCTTAAAATGTACTTTAAATGAGAGACAGACAAGGTTTTGTTGTAACTCACATTTGATGCACAGTGGAAAGAAAACTGATGGTGTAAAGTCACACCACTGATGCGCGTGGCATGAGAACAGCATGTGAATATCTCAATAATGCGGTTGTTTAGATGTGTTTGGTGTCTGAAAGGTGTTAATTTTTCTTCATTTGTTTTGTGTAGCATTATTATATTGTAATAACAGGGGACAGAGTGCCTCTGAAAACACAATGACTTGGGACACATCCCATATCCAGTTCTTGACATCTTATGTCAGCCATAAGGGAGAACCAAGCCATTTTGTTTTCAGGTGCATTATGGGCCTGTGCTATTAAAATAGAGTGATACCTTCTAATATCACAGTTATTTCTTTATAAGATACACTTTAATTTCTTCATTATTTCACTGTTTTTTGTCATGGAATTTTGCTCCAGCTAGATAAATGATAAGACTTCTTTATAACATTTTATAAAATTTTTTCTGCATGTGAGTTTTCTTAATTTATCATGTTTCCTTTCATCTGCAAAAAGATATAAAAAATTGGTGTTTTAGTTTAAAAAAAAGTGGGCTCTCTTCCATGAATAGCACAACATTCCCCCCAGTACATCCAATTTGAGCGAGAGTAAGCTAATTTTGGCAATTTTGCTGGATATTTGCTGTTTCCATCAGCTCTTAAATGTCAGAATACACATAGAATTATGTGAATGGAGACCCAACTACAGGCAAATTGTAGGGTAGGCTGTTTGGAGCTTGTTTGCCTGCATCATTCTCTTGTAGAGCGAGGCAGATGTGAGCATATTTACACTGTACTTGAGTGAACCAGAGCTGTCTCTTTTTTGTGTTTGCCTCCCATACTGGCACCTGGCAGGGCAATAATGTGTACGGGCAGATTTGGAGTATCTGGGGAGAGGGAGGAACATGAGTAATCCAACCATTATCAATATTTACTTACGTTCGTGCTAATGCATAAACCTCCAGAGACCTTTCGGTATTGCAAACACAGCCGCGAACAGTGCCGTCTGACACTCGGTGTGACGTTAAAGGGCCCTTATCCTGGAAATGTTAAACTTGTCAAAGCACAAAACAAACAATTTATTCCCCCGGAGAGGAAGTTTCCAAAACAGAGAATTTAGAAATCACTTTGGTTGTGATATCACAGCCATGAAAACATTTACATATAACAACCCATTTGACCAACAGCAGTTCAGCTAATAATCTCTCATTCTCATCAAAATATTAAAAATTTCAGCTCTTAAAAATGTATTTGTATACTATATTGATAAAAATCCTTTAACCCATTCAGCCAGTGGCACAGCCCCCTGGGGAACAAAGTGTGGGGACCCCTCAGTGGTGCCACCAGCAGTCCTGAGATTTGAACCCACATCCTTTTGTTTACTCTGGCAACTCCATAACCACCGGCTGCCCCTAAATGAGGCAACCAATCAGAACAAGCATTATTACCGACTGAAGACTTTTGAGGTGCTATTCAGAAATACAGAAAATGGGTCCACAAACTTTCAAGCATCAGAGTAAATTCAATGGCGTCGAGATTCTTCATTGGATATTATAGGTGCAGCACAAGACAGGCAAGGTGGATGGGCATTTGATTCAATCCAAAGTCACTTTTGTCATCTGCTGCCATGTCTTGATGAGGGCTCAGCCATGTCTAAACTTGGCTGCGTGGAGAAACGACATATATAATCTATTGGCGATTGATTTTCTCTTTTTTGCGCCGCAGAACATCGTGGGTGTAATGGAGGATGAAAGCGTGTTGTAAACCGCTGCGCACTCTTTGGCGTATTCTTTTGTGTATTTGGATCGATGGGCCTTGAAGTATGGATTCTGTGAGAAAGATGTCAAGGGAGGCCGGTCAGCTGGTCAGCTGCTTTCTTTTGTGCATTCCGAGGACACATGTTTTAAGTGGGGTGGTCAAGATTGTCATTACTGGGAGGAGAAGAACCGTAGACGGAGGGGCAAAGCAACTCGCTTTGAAGACGACACTTCAGCAATGTGGTTCACGAGATTGACTCCCGCCTCCCCCTCTAATGACAGCAAGCTCTTTAAACCATTTTTCAAACCGACGAATTACGGTATTTATTGTATTTCTAATTAAATCAAGCCGTAATCCACAAACCAGCATTGGCAGGTCTGTGTTGAGAGCTCACGGGCTTTACGGAATCAGAGTGACAGGATAATCTAGCTAGGTTCATATCTGACATTAGGAAGCCTTAGACCTGGATATTACGGAGTTTTAAGCGTTTATCCAATCTATCCGAATGAAGCAGAAGGTTTCTCTAACTTACATGGCACACACAAACAACTAAACCTAATCTGGGATCCAGCATGCGCAGTTCTAATCCAAGTTGTGTGGTTTTTTTTTTTCTCCCCTCACTGCATGGGGCGCTTGCCAAGAAATTTTGGAATGTCATCCAACGTTCCAAACTAAAACCCTGAAAATCCATGAAATGTTCCAGTCAACAAAATTACAAATCCTCTACACCAGTATGGTCATCAAAAAGCTCTGGCTTTGGGATTTCAAGTGGCGAAAGATTATGATTTACAGACACAGGCTGTGCAGTGATAGGATTTGGATTGATTTAAAATGTTCTCGTAAGAAATTTATTTTGCCCCAAGGAATCGTTTAGCAAAAAATAGAAATGTGAAGAAATATACTTTTTTCGTGTAGTGGAATATCAAGGGAACTTTATATTCGTACGACAACAGCTACACTCACCTTTCTGTGTCCGATATTATGATCAGAAAATTCAGAACTGGTGCAACTAGCGTGACTGAAGTGTTTCACCCACAGACGAGACTCTTCTGTTAAGGTGATTTTCAGCAAGGGCCCATAAACCCTAAAGCAAGCTGCATAAATGCTTTCTTCTCTAGCTCTCGAAGAAAACTTGTTCATTAGCATTCATTACATTGTCATAAAATCAATTAATCAGTCACTTGATGTTCCCTCATGCTGAAATAAAAGCCATGAGAAAGAGCTGTTTTGAGAGCTATGGTCATTCAAAACCTTTACACCCCCCTACAGAACCACACACACACACACACACACAAGCACACACACACACACTCACTCTCTCTCACACACACAGAGCCTGTATTAGCCACATACCGTTCTAGTTCAGTGTCTCGCTAACTGATTTTTAATAAGGTGGTTTGCATATGGACTGCTTAGGGGTCACCTCCCAGAAGAACGAAGGGTCATTGCTTCATGCACATCTGACTGGGTGGCCAAAAGCAGGAGAAAAAAATAGTTAGCATAGCCCAGTCAGCATGCTAACTCTGTTTACTAGTATTTAACGTTGTGTGAAAAGAAAAAAAAAAAAAAACGGTTCTCAGCCTGAGGAGTTTACAGTGTCAAAGACTCACTATTTATTGTCCTCCTAACATTATGGGTGCTATCAATCAGTAATAGTTAGTGCTTTGTGTGCAGGTTAATGCCCAGAAACAGAGAGGAATTATATCCGTGTGTGGCTGAGGGGGACAATAGTAAGGGGTGAGCGAATGAATGCGGGAGAGTGAATGGGAGCGAATGATATGGGCGTATTTGGAAAATTACCCATCACACTCCGGGTATCACACACACACGACACAATCCCACCGGGACGGCTTGCCAGACGGGGCGGATTGACACAAGCGCAGACACACACACACACACTCACACTCTGTGGCCCTGCCGCCTGCTCTGGCTTGGGAAAATGAAGACGTTCATTAACCAGAGAGGATTAGCGAGTGCTTAAATCATTATGGTAATACATGGCTGGGTGTGGGCCGATAAATGTAGACTTACCTTATCAAACCGAACACCTTTAAGTACAAGTCTCTCTCTGGAATTTCCACTCGGTATTATTGTTTTGGACCCCTCTTCCATTTACCATAAAGGTTTTGTTAGCAGGTGGCCATCTTTTTCCTCAGAGTCTTCGTGGCCTTTGTTGGTAGAAGTTGCCGTTTTACGGCCCAAAAAATTGGGCCAGTTTCAAGTCTTGCAGTCAGTGACGAAAACTTAGGGTTGTAGTAGGTCAAACTTTTCCAGAAGCAGGATGTAGCCTATTTCTTGTTTAGATGGTCCAAATTTTGAGCCCCATTTTAATCGAGTCTTTCCATATTCGGCAAATGTTCACAATCTGAAGCAACCTGGTGTTGTGAGAGGAGAAACGTGTTCATATTTATATACCTCCAGTCTACAGTTTTCAAACATTCATGTTGTTTTTTAACCCAGAACTTAAGTGTGAGCTATTCAGAGATAGGATTCAGGCAACAGCCAAAGAAAGAGCTAGAAGGGAATAAATAAGAGTATTGATAATGTTGGACTCAGTTCAAATTACTTTCTTTACAGTCTATAGTTAAATGTCAGGTTTTGATATAATATTTCTCCAGCGCTCACTGTTATATCTTCTTAACCCCATCCCCAGTATACATCTCTGCCTCACTTTTCATGCGTGCGTCATATTCAGTCCACTTGAGATTTGTCGCATGACTAAAGGTTCAAGGTTACTTTATTGTCATTGGCAACTGTGTGCATAAACATAGTGTGAAGAGATATATCTCCATAGACCAGTAGACAACAGACATAGAATAAATAGACAGCTAGAGTAGACAGTATGTTAAACATCCAGAGTGATGAGAAATGCGTCATGACTATGATTATTGCATACAAGGCATTTAGCATCATTGAGCAAAGTGCAAAGGATGACAGAAACAATACAACAAATAATAATGACAATAAAACAATACAGCCGTGTAAATAGAAGTAGGAAGTGTGTGTAAATGTACAGGATGGATATTATTGCACCGTTACAGTGCTAAGAGGATGAAAAACCTTCCAGATGGATAAAAGTGCACATATATTATTATTATAATATATTATTATTATTATTATTGCACAGGAGCATAAGATGTATGGCACTGGAAAAATTTTGGAAGGGTTAAATTATGATATAGTTAAGTGAAAGGACTTAAGTTTGCCTGAATTGGTAGTAAACAGAGAGACAGTAAAGTGCAGGTGCTAATTGTAGGTTGAGAAGGATAAACAGTGTAAAGTAAGGTAGTTCATTGAAATGTGCAGAGGACTAGGCATTTATCTGCATTTATCCCTGATGGCCTGTGGAATGAAGCTGTTGCACAGTCGTGGATGACCGTAAAATCAGGGAATATAATTTGTTTTCCTTTTTTTTGTGTGTTACCTGCTTTTATGTTATGGTCTAATCAGCATGCCTTCACAAATGAGAAATAATCTAGTAATTCTGTAATTCTGGGATGTGTTTTAAGTATGTTTTGGTATGTTAGTATGTTAGAGGTCTTGTGTGTACACCAGCTTAATCGTCCTTTAAGTACTCTGCATTTATTTTTTCATCACTCTTGAGAACAAAACCTTGATTCTTCACTACGGTTTCGAAGGGAAGCGAAATAACCTATACCTTATCAAAACATTTGTTAAGTGTACTTTCGTTGGACCTATTGGTCCATTTGTTATGTTCACACAATGCAAAGAGCAGCTTGTGTTTTTAAATGGTGTAAAAAGAAATACATCAATGTCAGAAAAAAGTTTTTTGAGGATGATGGGTTACATTCTATACATATTTGCTGTTTGGAGGAATTTCTCTCTCTGTCCTCCTCCTCAACATTTTTAGTCTCTGCAATGGCGAATGAAGTGCCAAACTCGAATTCCCAAGGACAGTGCTAGCGCAGGCTGTTAGGAAACATTTGGTGTTATTGTTCTAGGACTCTCAAGGCTGTGGTAAATGTATAGAAAGGACGACTGAGATAGAGATTGGTCTCTGTCACAGATAAACGGTGCTTTGAATGGCAACTGTAGTTTAGGGTACGGGCTTTGGAGCCTTTGTATGAAGGCTGCTAGCCTAGCCTCGGGGTTTTCCGCCTGCCATTGTTCCACATCGTACCAGCTCCATGTCTATTGATTCATGAATGCTTTCAGACGTTTACAGGCATGTAGCGCTGCACCTCAACTCCTCTGACATGTTCTTTTCTAAAGTGTTTGGCGACAAAACAGCTATTTATTTTCTGGATATTATGTTGAATTATGTGCATATGCTAGAATTGTTTGCAGTTTATAATAGAGTGAGTCGTTTGTTGCTCCTCAGTGTGAAGAACTCAAGGTATTCCCAGGTGTGTGCACAAAAAGACAAAATTTTGCATGAAATTTATGTAATTATGCCACAGAATTCCATTCACCTTCAGTCACTACAAGGGCTTCATAACATACTATGTGCAATATAAGATGCAACCAAACTATCCATGCCTCTGGCTAAAATGTAGCTTGTGCTTGGAGAGCATTTATGAGAATAGTACATTGGTTTTGTCTGCTCATTTGTTGTCAGAATATCTACATTTTGCAGTATGTTTTAAATTCCATGTATTTTTTATTTCATATGCACCCACTGCTAGGATAGAACCAATTCATTTTATGTTATACAACATAAGGTAAAGAAGTTATAAAAGTGGTTATTGTTGCTAGGCTCAATTAGCTATCCAGTCCACCATAGCATTTTCAATTGGTCAGTCTAACCCACCGCAATTAGTAGATTTTGAGTGTTCAGAACACACATTTTGGCAGCTACCAGCTCAGTCAGACCTCACCCTGACTGCATCTGGAAAAGAAAACTTTCTCCCAACTTTGTTTTGACACTTTTGATTAAGGAGCCCGAGATGAACACCTGTATGGCTGCTCGCACAATAACTTCTCTCCTTGGAGAGATTGATTTTCTACATTAAAACCTCGCTGCTTTTGTTTAAAGCCACACGGCCCTTTTGTTATGCTAACGGCCCCGTGGAAGATTTCCAATTCAATTCCACCTGCGCTCTGGTCAGCTCTGCTATCCTTTTGTGTTCTCCCACGAGCCCCTTCTTGTCTTCCAAATGGCAATTTAGCGATGGAGCCCAGCAGAAGAGAAATTGACAGACGGAGGGGAGCCTGTGGCACTGTATTGGATGGATCAAGCTCAATTATGATTCCTGGTATTAGCAGCGATATTACAAGAGCACACGGAATTTCACATATATCAATCATATTGGTATTAAAGAAACAGTAATAGGAATAAAGTGGAAAGAAAAATTGTTCAGGACAGACTCAGGTGTGGCACATACACACAATTATGCAGGAAAATCTGGCCCATATTATTAGCAAGGGCTTAACAACAGCAGATAGTGGTTTTATCTAAATATTGCACTGAAATTATTCCTGTTTAGAGGCAGTAAAAAGGTTTGGCATTGAACAAACCGTTCTCAGAATGAATGTGACACGAGTTGTTTGGTGTTTCTCCATCTGAATACTCTTACCATTTGTAGGGACATAGGTTCACTGTAAAATATGTAGATTTTAACACAAGAAAAGCAATATTATCCAAAAAACTCATTCAATTTGATCAAAACTATAACAACAAAATGTCCATTATAATGGGCATAAATGAATGGGCTGGGTCTCAGGTCGATATGGCATCTCAAAGTGTCCTGTGCTACCTGGCACCATGATATTAGCAGCAGATACAAAGTCCTGTAAGTTGAGAGGTAGGGCTTTCATGGGTCAGACTGGTTTGCATCAAACTGATGCAGTCAGATCGAGATCTGGGGAATTTTAATTTGACATCTTGAACTCTGGGTCATGACTCTTTGTCACCATTCCAGAACTTTTTGCAGTGTGGCAGGACACATAACTGCCCCAAAGGAATGCTGTTGACTGATTGACAACAATGTTTGGGTAGGTGGTACATGCCAAAGTAACATCCCCATAAATGCCAGGAGCCAAGGTTTACCTGCCAGCTTATATGTTCCTTGACAGATGATAATCAATCAAGATCATTTAAGTGGTTTTAATGTTGTGGCTGATTGGCTCATGCAGTTTCTTTATGGGTTCTTAATACCCACTGTAGCAAAAATGGCTCTTTAAATGACCATCCACTGAAACAACCATGCCATATCCCAGTGTGTCACACGTGGCTTAAGTGAAAAATGGCAACCAAACAGAAGACGTTCCCCAAATTTCTGTAGTGCTCTTCTCGTTCCAGGGCATTTTGTCAACTTAAAAAAGTCAATCATGGTGTCATTATTAGAGTGGAGCGCATTTGTTATGGTAATTTGATTCTGAAAATAACGTAATTAAGGCCCTAATTATGATTTTAATGGAAGAGATCAAGGAATGGATTACTATGCTGCAGTCTACCACAATGACTAAGGAACGCAACACACCGTTCTTACCAAGCCCTCCCCAGTCACTATCATTAATTAGAAAATGAAATAAAGATTTAATTATGTTCTTTTTTTTTCCCGCTGCTTTCAGACGATTTGAAATTCCGTTGTGGTTTGGGAACGGCAGTAGTTGAACAAAACCCCTTTTTGCAGTGCATCAAAACTGATAAAAGAGAAAATTCTCAGCGCATCATTGGCTGATAAGCTCGGTATGATAAGCCTATTCAGATGCCACTAAACAGGAGCTGCCTTGCAACAGCTTTTGAGAGGCAAAATAAAAAAGACAAACTTAATTAGATACGTGGTTTCAGGAAGAAGACCAAGTATGCGGTGACTGCAAAAAATAAGGTAATCAGCGATAGCTTTGGAAAGACTAGTAACAGTATACAGGGATTACTATTGAGTGTGTGTGTAAAGGATGTGTGCAAGGATGAGTCCGTGGTATGAAACTAATGCACTGCTGAAATTTAACCCAAAGAAAGTGCCTTGAATTTAGCAAACAAACACAATAGCAAAAATTTCTCGCAAATAAATAGAGAATATTTTTTTATACATACATCACACTTGACGAATGGACCGTTTTGAAACATGCACACACACAGATGGCAAAGAAATAAACCTTGGTTTTCAAACACAGCTATTCTGTGGGCAGGAAAGATGAGCTGAAAACGCTTTATTTATTTGCCATATGGCCAATGACTTCATTTTCAATTCAATCAATTGCTAAAACAAGATTCTTAAAAACTGTAATGCATTTCGTCTGTTATAAAGAAAGAAATATCAATGTGTTCATTGACTTTTGGCACATTTTTCAATGAACAGTTAGACTAGACTGTAAAACTGGAGCAGGGCTGAATTGTTTTGTTTATCTATTTAGTTATATATAGTTTATCTGTTTGTCTATTTGTTTTCAATTAAATGACATGCTAAATCACAAAATATAAAGTGCTAACATTTTAAAACTCATTTTTCTTTAAATTACCTTCAATTAAGAACATTCTCCAAAATTAGGTATTTTGATAGAACAATTGGGTTGACAAAAACCATTACAAGTTCTCATTAGGGAAACTAAAGCACAAGGTAAGATATGATGGTAATCAATTTAACTCTTAAGCTCTATATCTTACAAAAAAACCTGAAAAAAAAACAGGAATTGAACCAGATACTGTAATATATGTATGGAAAATTAACACACTGTAAAAAGTCCAGTAGCTGAAAAAGACATTATAAAGGAGATGTATAGCAGAGGTGATAGTAGCACATTGTTATATCAGTGTGAGCAAAATGAACTGAATCAGCAGCACAGTGGACAGTGGCCAAAAATGGGGACTGGATCACTGGGCAAGGAAAAGGCCACTTCAGCGGCACAACCAACTATGAAGCCGGGTCAGGAGCTATTATAGAATCTGGAACTGGAGCCATGTGTGGCTTGATGAGTTGCATCTTCAGTTCTGGGGTGGCTGGTAATCCGAAGGCTGTGGGTTCGAATCCCACGACTGTCAGTAGGGCTATTGAAGTACGCTTGTGTGAGGTACCGTCTCCACTAGGATTGAAAAATTCTCAATTTGGAAACTTTCCATGGAAAAGAATGTGAATTTATGGGAATAAATGGGGAGTTGTTGAACATGAATTATAGCTAGTAAAAATATATATGTTCTAGCATAATCAAAGCTAATGCAAATGCAGTTATGCTGTTCTTCAGTCACAGCAACAGAGCACACTATTTACTGAAGGACTGTTGAGGCCACACCTTCTACATGCATCATCAGCACAATGATTTCTAGAATTCTAAACTAAAGCTACTTTTCTGAGGCCACAGCACAGATACAGACTATTGAAGCCAGACTATTGAGCCCAAGGACTACATAAAGCCTAGGACATTTTGATATTACGAGGTAGGTAATATTTGATCTACGGTGTCAAAATGTAAACCAGACATGCTAAAAGTAAGCTAGCTAGCACAATTTCATTAAGAAGGCTAGCTTAGTAACCATACAAGATTTTATACATCAGTTTTGAAATATTTTGAAGACAGGTTTCATTTATTCAGCGAACTATCTACATTCTACAAATATACATCTACATATTTGTTGTGTTATTAACAGTGTTGTGCGAGTTCACACTTTTCATGAACTAGTTCAAAGTTCAGTTCACACATGCTCAAAGTGAACTGTTCACGTTCATAGCTCAC
>JBBKCR010000080.1:17203149-17217584 GCA_037577295.1 Ladigesia roloffi | reverse complement strand
CTTCTTCTTCTTCTTCTTCTTCTCCTTCTTCTTCTTCTTCTTCTTCTTCTTCTTTTTCTTCTTCTTCTTCTTCTTCTTATTGTTATTATTACTGCAATGATTATTTAAGTTATTGTTATATAAATTCGTTAAGCTCTGCTACTTTTACACTAGCATACATCTGAAACACAGAAATTGATTTTGAAAACCCAAATACTCAAAATTTGTGACGTTTCAGTGGTACATTCCCCTTCTATCTCTTTTTTTCAGTCATCTCTCCATTAGAGAAGCATCTTTGGCCCCATGTGTTTCGGCTTTGCTGTAATCATGCATACACAGGTTGCTCCGCTGGAAGAGGTTTGACTGTAGGGGCTTTTAACCCTCCCTCCCTCCCTCCCCCCATTCCCCCTTTTCCTTGATTATCACATGCTCAAAATGAGAAATACCCCAATTTCAATGCAGTGAATGTCTGCCATACAATTACTGGATTAATCATTTTATTCTATTACTGAACCTCCAGAGAGAGAGAGAGACTACGGGGAGTGGGGGGAGGGGGAGGGGGGCAAGCATATTGCGTTAAAGATCTGCTATTTTGAGGCATTTTCAGTGTGGCGTGTAAAAGCCGGAGGGTCAAGGGGTCACGACTCTTAATTACATTCTAACGGCACAGAGATGGCCAGAAGAGGACGAGGAGGAGGATGAGTGAGAAAAAGAAAAGGGAACAAATGCAGATTGATATTGCAGGAAATTATAGCTTTTGCTAATGTTGCACAGACGCACCCCCCCCACCGCACACCTTTTTTCTGTACAGTGCCAATGAGACTCACAATCAGGGATGAGGTCCTTGCTTGGGTCCCCAATTATAACAATGTGTGCGAGAGCTCCTCGAACAAAACAACACTGCCTCAGAATTACATACCTCACACATGGAAGCGGATAATGAGAGCAATGGCGTAACGGAAAGTTTGCTGTAAGTTTGTTCTTCCTTCAGAGACTCTCCATAACATATTTTCCTTTATTTATTTCTTTTTTAACTTCCATATTTGGCATTGATATTAACATCACAAGAGTAAGGTTTAGGTACCTTTCAGGACAACTAAAAAAAGCATTCAGTGTAAAAATGTTACAAACGTTTACAATTTTCCATATTGCATGTGTACAAGTGCAGTCAAAACTTTCAGCAAATCCAACCAAATGCCAACCGAGGGTTTAAATCTTTAAAGCCGCCTCTGCTGTGGTTCCTTATATGCTTTAGGCCAGTTTATTAATATCATTTTCATAAAGAAGAATGTGCAATTGCTGGCCATAAAGAAATAACAAACATCTTTACAAATGTACGGGATCCTAAACCCTTATAAGCTGCTTGAGATGGCAAACTTTTCCTGAAAAGCCAAAGCAGTGAGCTAATAGTCAGATTACATTTCTGAAATATCATTACAAGCTGCCAGTTGAACTGTGTGGCCAGGTTCCTATGCAGCTTCTGCAGCCACAATACCAACATCTAACACTACAGTAGGTGGCTGGAGTCTGTTTAACTGACAATGGCAGCAGTTTGGCTCTGCTGAGTAGAATAAATCCTTGTCATAGATACATAAGATTACACCTGAATGCTTTTTAATTACCATTAATAATTGCCAACCTCTGCCTTTGGTAAACCTAAATGTACCAAGCTGATGAATGACAAGAACATGTTGCATTTCATGCATGTGATGTAAACCTGTTTGTTTGTTTGTTTGTGTGTGTGTGTGTGTGTGTGTGTTTGTGTAGGGAGGTGTGAAGTTGTAGGGCTAGATCTGTTCCAATTCATCCTTATCCCAAAGTTAAAATGTGAATGAATTAAAAAATCGAAATGAACAAATATCTGATTTTAAAACTAAAATCTTATAACTAGGTTTCAATTATGTCAATATAAAGAATACTGAAAATTGAAAACACATTCCTACGACTCTTGCTTGCAAGTTTTAGGCAGAAAAAAGTCTGGAGAAAGAAAATTAGTACAATTAAGACTGCCTTGTGCTAATCAGACTTTTTAAAATAAGGATAAGTCAGTGTGATTTTCCACTGTAGAGCTTTTAACCCTTAGACAGAACTTCTTTCCGGCCAGATGTTCACTTCTCACAAATTGCCATAACACTTTATGTTCCCAAAGTGATTAGCTCGCGTGTTTTGTCTTTAGTTGTGTGTTGGTGCAATCAATTCCCCCCTCTGTAATTCCTCCTCAGGACCCCCTGTGGCTCCTGCCCCTTAAACAAACCCATCCTGACCTCAGATATGCTCCTGTTCCGAAGGAGGACCTTGTAATTGTGTGTAGATTTTAGAAAATGTCTTTTTGCGTCTGCTACCAGACACGCATGGGAGAATGGTGCACCAATGTTGACATTTTACTGCAAGTGCCCTCCCTTCCATCAACCACCCCCCACCCAATCCCCAATAACGGGAGACATGGGCGTCTCATTTGGTATTCATCTGGTGGGGTTGCATATTAATCAAGTGGCCCCCGTTAGCCAGTCTCGTCCTGTCGTCCCACCTGCCAATCTGCATATCCGCATATTACGGGGACCCAGAACCACTACCATCACCCCCCCACACACCCCTCCATCTTTAATTTCCTACCGGAGCAGATAATGATCTGCTTGTTGAAGCTGAGGGGAGCCTTTGTCACACCGAGGGCTGATATTTTCAGGCGGCGCGGGGGGAGACAGCGCTCTGATTAATACCATGTTGAGCGGATTCCGTCAGGCCTCGTTTCATTACAGACGAGGTGATGAGAGAAGGCTCTCTCTCCTCCACTTTCCCGCCGCTATACAGGCAACGCTGGTCATTTTTTCCAGATTTATTAGGTTTTGTTTTCTGGTTTAATATGGTCCTGAAAAATCATCTGTGGAACACAATGGACGTCAGAAACAGAGTGTCAGAGGTTAGGGGGAGGATGAGATGGGATGGAGGGAAAAGAGGATCTATCTTCTGCTTTCCCAGCAGATGTTAATGAGGAAAGATGGAGGAGGAAATGATTGGTAGAGTTTGAGCTGCAGTGATAGGCAATGTTTGGCAATGTTTCACGAGTTGATCCTTGGCTACATTCTAATGTGACCATCTTTCAAACTATTGGGTAAAACAAACAAAACAAAAACTAAATCGATAGGATCTGAAAGGTTATCGAAGTATGAAGAAGATTAAAACCAACTAACATGGGGATTATTTTTATTCTAATTTGAATAATATTGTACGTTGATATTCTTTTACATTTGAAAGAGTCTGGTGTCACTTGTTTCTCAGTTTAATTTAAAATTCTGAAAAAAGCTCAGGGCAGGTTGTAACTACCCATATCGGAAAACTTTCATAACCATCAGCAATTGATGTTTGAGTGATAGAACACTTTCTTGTCTTTTTTTAAACCTCCATAACCAGTACATAAGGCATCCTCTTACAAAAGAAAGGTCTCAGCAGGAGATTTTGCAGTGATCCAACTGGTTCCCTAAAGAACCCTTTAATGTATCTCTATTTAATGATCCATTAGGTGTGATGTGTGAGGGTAAAATACTTCTTTAAATAGCTATAATAAAAATGTTCTATATAAATGTTCTGTATCAATTAAAGGTTCTCATAGAACCCATACATCAAAGCCAAGAACCATTTCAAAACCTTCTTGAGGGAATGTTGAAGATGTTAAAGCTTGCAGTTCTTCACTGCAAATCCAGACATCCAGGACCCTCCATCCCTTGGTGTAGATATATTTGCCGTTGTAATTCAAAGCTTATTAATTTTTTTTATAAACACAAGGTTACACCTTAGCAGCTACAGATGTGTCAGATTTCTTCTAAAACAGGGGCAAGGACAGCTGGAAATTCTGCAGCATCAACAGTGAGATGGCATAGGGCTGCCTGAAAATGAATTCGTACCTCAGAGACCTCTGGTTGTTCCCATCTGCCTGGAAAATGCTAGAATATTTCTGTCTCACTCAGAGAGGCACCACACGGGTAGGTGGGAGGGAGTTCTGTCTCAGAGGTAAGGTCTGTTGTGACACTGCGTGAGAGAATGAAATTGATTTAGCCATGCTGAAATCCTACAGGAGTTACACAACCGGTCCTCGCCTAATTAAACCGCTTTCAAAAGGAAGAGAAAGTTGTTTGTCAGCTGGCGGCATCAGGAGGGAACCGTGTCGCCTTGGCTTCTGCAAGACCTTAGCTACATTTATTGCTGCTGTAATTTTATTTCGCCGAGTGTCATGGATGTTGAGCTTACCTGTGTGAAAGCTGCAGACTGATTACCACGCAAGTGTGTAACATTTAGACAGCTGTTCGCTTTACAAACCAGCCATTCTTAAAGATATTTTTGCAGTTTTCACAAGACTATCAGAGGAAAGTAAGCTTTGAACATCTCTGACACATTACACTCTGTTAGTCAGCTTTTTAAAGCATTCCACAAGCAAGCGCCCCCAAATTCTACTGATTTGTTGCCATAGGTTTGTTCAGTCTCATGCACCGGGTATTTCAGGCATCTGAATGAAGAACTTAAATTTGATTGTTAAAGGTGTTTTGGGCAAATGTATCACTTACAAGCATTATTTTTGCATTATTTGTCCTCCAGAAGAGTTCAGTCTTAATGACAATGGGGAGACCACTACATGTAATCCCTCGCATAAGTGGATGCTTCGGGCATGAATTCGTTAAGCCAGTTTGAATAGGGGCCAGCTAACAAAATTCTGCTTCGTTTATAGAAACAAGGCTGCTCTTCGCTGTCAGTTTTTTTCGAGATGCCTTTTCTTGAAAGGAGAAAAAAACCCTTTTCAGATTTAAGTCAGAGAGTGGGCATCACCATAAAAATACAACTCATTACGTGCGTATTCTGTTGCATACTCTTCACCCTTGCCCTTGATGGAAGAACCCGGCAGGGGTATTGGGCGCATATGTTGCTTTAATTCCATGTGAAAGCGTGCACACGTACACACACACACACACACACACTCATACGCACTAAGCACTACCTCTCCATCACACTCACTCTCTCTCTTTCCCTCCCTCTTTCCCTCTTTCTCAACAGGCTCTTTGGATCTTTTGAGAGGATACTAAGAAATGCATCAAAAATGCATCAATCACATGAAAGTCCTTCTGCCACTTCCATTTCCTATTCACTCCAAACCCACGGCTGCCGGTATCCTAATACCCTCCATCAGACGGAACTCCATCTCACTTAATCCGGCCAATTTGTGACAGGTTTACAAATGCTGGCTGACAGATTATTATTTTGTTACAAATGACAGTTCATTCTACTTCCCCGTCACCCGAGGCCTCCGTGTAGCTCAAGGCCCATTGTAATGTATAGGGGAATTAGAGGAGAAAGGAACAATGGTCTTCTAGCAGAGAATCTTGTTGACCACAGCTGTCGGTGGGCCAGCTAAATAAACATTAGTATGAATGAAAAGCATTACAAAAATGGTAATGCGTTTACTTCATTGACTAGATTGGCCACAGAGGGCTCATGTCAAAAGCAGTCATGTTAGTATAACAAAAACACTAAATTCTACTAGGTTAGAGACAGGTAGACAATGGTGCTCAACAAGACCACACAATCTGCTTTCCATAACGGACTCTTTCTAAATGGAATGGGTTCAGGCTTAAGCAAATTATTGTAATTAATTGGTAATGAATACGCCATATGTCATGCTAGAGTAATAGGCCTATAATGTACATTTTCCCTGATTTCCTCCATCAGGCACATACACTGAAGTCTGGAAGTTATAGATTACAGCCTGGGCATGTGGCTAGAGAATTGCTGATCATTGCTTTAATCCAGATCACTGTAAAATGGATTAGTATCAAAAAGCTACTTATGGAGGCATTTAAACAATGCCTTTCCAAAGTCTCACCACTCTTCTTTTCGTTGTTGTCCGTAGTGAGGCATGTGAAAGTACCATACGTTTTTGCATTCGCTAAAAACACAGTTTTTTTGTGTTTATGTACATGTATTGTGTTTATGTTTATGTAAATACCCCTTAACATCCCTATGTATTGGTTATTTTTTTATTTAAAAACACATGCTCTTCCACCCTAACCCTAATTATAATAAGTCCAACTGGAAATGTATTTTCATTATAGTTACCCAACTAATCTTTAAAACGTCGTCAACATTCCACCTACATTTGGTGGTTTGCAAGGTCCACAGATGACACGGTTTGACCAAATGAAATGTACCCACTGGACTAAACGGGATTAGGATATAACCTGGTTACTGCATCAAGTCCCTATCTGTCATACTTTAGGCCTTGCGATTGACTAGCCCTGTCTAGGAGAATTTGCTAGTGGTTGCTTTCTGCTCCTGCAAATGAAAGATCACACATTCTCTATCTCACTTATTTTGATGTTCCCAGAAATTACATTTCATTTTCATTGGGATATGTGGAGTGCTTCGTTTTAGCACTGGGTTTATTTTTTTGAGCTGACTGCTGGGCTTCAAATAATGGTGGTCTAGGCTTGCCCGCTAAGCTAGCCTGCTTGACCAAGCCACCCAATCCATTTTACTTCAAATGCAGGCATAAGCCAAAGTTAATTAGCCTAAATGGGTTTATGCGCAAATGAATGGATAATATGGGATAATACACTAGCTCGCAGGCTGTTAGCCGCAAGGCCGAGACTTTATTAGTGGCGGATGACATTCATACTGTGACTAGCATTAGCATGCTAATTGTGAAGGCTGTAATTAGCTGTGCAGACAGAGAGGTGAGTGGCCTGGAGGGGCAGTACTCATTCACTCCTCACAATGTCAGACACAGGCGGCAAGCAAGGAAAGAAAAATGCAAATCTGCCATTCAGCTATTGTGTTGACAGACCTTGGAGGATTCGAGAGCAAGCTACGAGAAGCAGAGAGGGCAAGAGATGGAGCGAGAGAGAGAGGGAAGGTGAGCGAAACAGGATGAAAGGGTGAGAGATGAGGAGAGGCACTAAGAGAGGGAGAGGGGGAAGTAGGCAGAAGGAAAAAGGATGGACTGGAATGAGATGGAGAACAGTGTGTGAGGAAAAGGGAGGTGGAATAGAAAAAGGAAAGACTGGAATTAAATCAAGATGAGAAAAATATGTACAAATTGGGCTTGAATTTATGGATGGAAGAAAGCCCTCATTGTTTGGTGCATAACAAACTCATGAGGGCTGCATTGTGTTTCAACCTCAAATTAAGCCCAGGATGGCTGAATTCAGGGCCTATTTTGATGCTGAGTTCTTCAGCTTTGTTGAGATGTGTGAAGCCAAGCTACAAAAGAACCAATTTTGGCTACCTAAAGGACATTTAAATAGATGTTTATTTAAAATGTATCAAGATTATTGACATTCTGCAAGAGGTTAGAGGTATTTTGTAAATGTTCACATTAGACCTTGTGTGTTGAAAAGTATTTGCCCTGAGGTCACACTGAGTCCTTTTATTCCATTCAGAGTTTGCCCAAAATATTATTCATGGGCCATCGTTTTTTTTACCATAAAAAAAGATGATGTTATTGCTGAAAACCACCTGGATAACAAAGTAAACAACTGATGAATTGGATATTGGATTTTTGCTGTTAACCTGCTCTCTTTGGCCAGTCTACAGGTCATGTTATATATTATGTTATCTGTAACTCTATAACTGGACTAAATTCATTATATTTTTCTCCAGAAGGATGAAGAGGTTAGCAGATCGTTAGCAGGCAAACAGGCTCTGTCAATGATGCTCACAAACAACCTTTTAAATTCAGATATTTACAGAGGGAATCACACTAAAACCACAAAAATAATTAAGAATAAGTTTCTTGTGTGCCTTCACATGTTCTAGTAATCAAATGTGGATCTACAATTTCACTAGCCTAAAATGAAAGTTAGTTTTGTGCTAGCTGCTAATTTGACAGGGTATGGCTATTACGCATCATGTGGTGACATACATAACTGACAGATCTTTATGATTTTTCTGTTTTTGATTCTCTGCATATATTTAAATAACCTTAATGTGACTTTAATGGCCATGCATTATTTACATTCATTCCATTCTATTCCCGACATAATGCATTTGGGCTGAACGCCCACATACATTGAATATGCATGAATGGGTGTGTGTGTCGTTCAAGTGATTGCTGCAATAGTGCATCGTTAAGTAACAGTTTTAGTAAATCATATGCGTGAGGGTGAAGAACCTTCTGATAATCTATTGGATGCACACAAATTAAAATCTTCTTTCATACATCCACACTAAAAACACTTAGCAGCTAGGAGTTTAATACTTGATATAATTGCATTTACATTTGTACGAATTATTAAATCTCATAAACATGAACATAATTATGGACCTATTCAACCTGACCTTGTTGCTTCAATTATAATGCTTGCTGTACCCATCTGTTTGTTCACATAGTACAACTGAACAGTCTCTATAGATTTTTCAATAGATGAGCTAAGATTAGCCTTCTTTTCTTATTGGAGGCTTGTCCAAATAATAGAGGCTATGGACCCACTGGTCTCTTGATCTGCCACAGACACTTGTGGCGTTGCATTCATTAAAAATGAAAGCTGTTGTGGTCTTTGTGAATAAAGCACCTCTGATCTTCCCCCTCAAACATTGTAGGCGGCAGAGAGGGTTGGAGCGGAAATCTAAGTTCAGGAATGCGTTCAATCATGAATCTTTGCACATTTTTTTTTTACATAAATCAACTGAAATGTTATTTTGACATGCACATTGGCAAAGTGTTCACATCTTATAAGGCTTAATGGTTTTAACTAGTTTCAATTTGTAATCTTTGCTGGATTTTTAAAAATGTAAAATTAATGTTTAATTATACCACAAAAACTTTTAATTATTTTGATTGGTTTTTGGAATAAATCTAATACACCTGCTTTAAGTAAATTTACTTCGATTTATGCAAAGTGGATAAAAATGTATGCTGACATATTTGGTTCAAATCATTCAAGTGAGTATTCGAACATTTTTGAGTTTACTGAGTTTAATTATTTGTTGAGTTTGAACTCTTTTTTCATCAAGTCAGAGCTCCACATGGCTTATCACAAAACTGGGACTAGAGCTGCACTCACAAAGTTCTGCATAACTTTTTCTCCTATTCAAGTTATTTAAAATAGTTCAGTTCACGACTAAGTGCTATAGGCTACGTGCCAGAGATTAGTTTATAAATCTGGAGCTTTGCGAAGTCAAAAAAGAATGCCCTCTCTTTCCAAATCTCTAAAGAGTTCTTAAGGGTAGTTGAAGATTCTTGTTTCCATTCAGTTCACTCCAAGGTCATCGTTTGGGTGCTGGCTTTGGAAATCGCTTGCTTTGCCGAAGTAATATCATGGTATTGGCTATTGTGGCTGGTTGGTTCCTTTGGGTTTCGTGATTCATTATAGTAGGTGTAAGGACTAAGCTTTAAGATTTCTCCATGTCTGCTGCAGCTTGCTTAATTAAACTTTAAAATTCTTTTCTAATATTGTTCTATATATTACATAGTTACTGTGAGTTAGGAAGTTAGCTGAAGACCTTGAACTGATGAACTGAATATTGATGCTTTGCAGCTTCGCTCCAGTCTACTGTCTCACTGAAAGCGCTCATATTTCTTAGATGGACTCAAGGCTTTATCAGGTACGGATCCTCCAACCCACAGCAATTCATCCCCTTCCATCTTTTTGCTCATCGGCTCTATAAAAGCACCTGGTTTTTTGTCTCCAATAGAGATCTTCTAGACACACTTTGACTGACAATCAATACGGCTGTCTGTCAGCCAGTGCGGCCATCACTGCTGTTTATTTGGCACTGACAGTTCCATCTATTCAACCGAGAACGAAGGATAAGAACCGCAGGTTAATCATCGTTGTGTGAAAATAGTGTATAAATCAGTGAATGGCTCTGAAAAGAAAAAGGGTATGGTAAACCACAGCCAAAAGCTGAATCGCAATTGTCAAACATTTTACTGTCAGTCAGGTGAGAGTAAAGATATAGCCTGTTTACGAGTAAACATAAATCATCCCAAGACCTGGATTTGCACCAATATAGACGTTGCAAAAACATACAGAAACTTGTTAACAGCTTATAAAACTGGTAGCATCATTTGATATATTGTTGAAGGTCCATGTCATACAGATTACATCACATTTAGAAGTAACAGTTGTTGGCAATGATGAAGTTCAGCAAATAACATTGTAATTCCTGATATAGGCCATAAAATAGACCATGTGTTTTATGTAGCCATCCACACTAGAGTTTAGATTCTCTGCCTGAACCCGACACGGGTCGCGGGGTCGGGTCGGGCCGATATTTCCTGCCGCTGTCCTCGGGCCTGGTCGGGTCGGGCCGTGATCAACCATTTGATTTTTTTAATCATTACTTAATTAGCCAATTTGGTTGGGGAGCTTTGCAAAACGGGAGAAACTTTGAGCAAGTTTGGAGGAAATTTGGAGTTGTGAAACCATTTCCAGCAAGTTGTGGGCAGGGACAACATATGTGTCTGGTGTATTACCTATAAACTGTCTGCAGCTTTTTTCAGTTAGACTGACCTCACGTTCTTCTCCCTTCAGCTGGAGTGCCCTGAGCTCTGAACACTCCGAAAGTGAATAAACCAATGACAATTCCATCCACGCTCTGAATTTAGAAACGGTTTCAAAGGACCAGAGTGTGCTCGGAGCTCGGAGTGTGTGTTTAGGAACGCACACACAGTTGAGAACGTGTGTTATAACGGCCCACGTATTAAAAAACTTGTCGGGTTTACATCGGGCTCGGGTTGGATTGGGTCTCATTTTTTGGGCCCGATCTAAACTCTAATCCAAACTGGTGGACAAAAGTAGCCTTAAATGTCCAAAATTATAAACTATAAACTTTAAAATACACATAGTATGCAGTTCACAATATAACAGTTTCAGAATCTGTCTGTCAGTTTGTCAGTATGTCTGTCTGCCTATCTATTTGTTTGCTTGATTGTTTGTTTGTTTATTTGATCAAATTCAGTAATAATTAGTAATTTTGCAGAAAAAAGATGCCTACATTTTTGCAAATCAGTCTAAAAGGCACAATGATAAACGTAAACTAATTCATAGATGTTGTGTTGTGGGAAAAATACTGAGGCATCAGCAAACATTCATTCTCTTACTATTTTACTGTTACACCAAATCACATGCTTGTCATGGCCATTTTACAACCTTTCTGCCTCCAAGCCCTCATACACACACACACACACACACACACACACACACACACACACACACACATACATACACACTCATATACACACACAGATACTCATTCTCCCACCTTCCCAGCCTTATGATTGATTATTTCCCTGCCCAAGGACATTCATATCCATCCAACTGCCTTTTAACAATCCTCACCCTGCAACTCGAAAATGTGTACTTTCAATTAGCATGCAGCTCCAATGAGGAGCCCTCTGCCCCTAAGCTCAGAAGGCTGCTGTAGAATTGGCTTTGCACGCTGCCGAACCACACAATACTTATGGCAAAGGATTTGCAAAATTTATGAGAAGACTTTTATAATTTTCCCATTTATTCTGTTACGTTACTTGGTTTTTCTTGCTCCACTCCTAAATGATTCATTATGTACTTTTCCTTTGTTAATATATACGGTAGTCCTTTGTACATTTGCCCTATGGTTGCCTGGTAGGATTGATTTCAATGGTGTGTAAGATTAACATTCTCAGGGTTTAGTTGGGATCAGACATAAGAGCAACAATAATGTAGTTATTCCCTTGACAGAAACTGATCTGGTGAATTCATTTGAAATATTAACTAATTTCTTATTTTGTTGTTGTGTAATGAAGAGTTGTGGAGAGATGCTACAGAATAGTTTTTTTTGATGGATGGTTCTTTGAACCATGTTTGTTAATTTCTATGTCAATAAAATTACTTGTAATCTAGAAGATGAAAGAATGTTCTTGAAACTGTTGAAGGTAACTTATTAAAATGTAAATGTTTTATATTTTCTTTTATTGTATTATTGTAGTTTTAGTATTATTAACTACTATGCAATTTATATATTATTGCAGCCGTGAAGGATGAATTTCAGCTGAATGTTTACTAAAGTGTTCAGATCATCTTACTGGGAGGGGGAGGGCAGTTCATCCCACTCCTAACAACAAAGACACTGAACCTTCTAAATCTACACCTGCGCGTTATTATTTTTCCAGCCTTAAACTGACTCGTTAAGATTGAATGTTTGAACATTGAATATTGACCTGTCTATAGTTTCTCTTTGAAGTTTTAGGTTCGATGTAATAAAAAGTCCAACAGGATGTTTACAAGCATAAAATATACTGCTGTGGTCATAAGATCTTATATCTGAAAACAGATATTTTATTGGAGAAATCGGTAATAAACTAAAAGTTTAAATTACATTTTTTAATCCATGTTGGTCCATTTATGAAATGAACAGTGGACGGTATCTACATATCTATATGTCCTTTTGCTATTTTCAACATTCAGTCCTATATAAAGGTTTGGACTGATGTTGATTTTCATTTGAGAACAAGATAACAACTTACACATTTTAATACATATTTTTATAAACTAGATGCTAAATACAATTTTGTATATAAAAAAATGTATGCCACATGCTTTATGTCTCCCAGTGTCTGAATCTTAAAGAAATAGAAATTGTGCACTAAAAAATAATTTGAAAATCAACAAAGCATTCAATTAGACCTGGGATTATAATTTGTACATGCAGCCGTGGGTCAGTTACTCTAGTCACAAGGAACTGCTTCCACAAAGTGAAATACCCCTGGCATATCTAGGTGTAAAAATAAAACCAGATATTTTGTCCTGGTGGTCACGATATGTAGAGGTATTGTGTTTTTTTGCTATTTCTTACTAGGCAGCACCTTGCTCTCTGCATCATTAAATTAATTGTGATGGTATGAGGTGTTGCTTTTATCTAAACAAGCAGATGTACTCAAAGATCTGGCCATGCACAGCCAATCTATCTTCTTTCCCTCATTCTTTACAGACACCTGGCCAAATTATTCATTGATTTGACCGAGCATTTAGCTGAGTGGCAGTTCAAAGGATTGTAGGCACGGTGTGTGTGTTTGTGTGTGGCAGAAGAGATGTCTGGCGAAATTGAGAGAGTGCTTCAGCTTCAGTTCAGGGGTGTGTGTGTGTGTGTGTGTGTGTTCATGTGATTTTTTGCACATGTGTGTGTCCATCTTTGTTGTTGTATTTATGAGTTTGTGAAGGACTTTCTGTCTTGATTTATCTGGCTGTCTGCATTTATTTCCTTTTTCTCACACACACACACACACTTGCACAGTGCCTCCAGCAGTAGTGTCAGCCTCCCTAATCTCCCCGGTCGTCCTCCCACCCCCTAGATGAGCTTGGCTCTCTTTGCTTTCCCAGATTACTCATTACGGCCTCATTCAGCCTTCACTTATGGATGTGTCCCACTTTGAAGATGCATGGCTTTTCTTTTTTTGTCGCCAGCGGCCCATCGGGGCAACAGAATCTTCACCGTTCTCTGGGCGCCAGGGAGATGTGCTCACAGGAAAGACGAAGAACTCGCCGTAGGCCCGTCTGATGCAAACCTGAGGAGCTTAACGCTGGGGTATGCCATGACTGCTTGGCATGTGCACATTCAGCTCCTTCCCAATCCAAGTTTCAGCACGGATCATTCAAAGCGAGGCGTGTGGTGGAATGTCCCTGCAATGTTCCGTGGCATGACTTCTTTCCAGAACGTTCTGAAACACCGGCTGGGTGCCGCTGTAGCCGTCTGCAGGGATGGTTTCTGTAACACACAAAGCAACACCACAGTTCTTGGAGAAAGCTTTTCTAACATCCAATTACGCCACACTGACTCACCGACTCTTTGATGTCTACCTAAGATATATTTCTCTTGGCCTCTCCAAGATTGGCCTTCGTCTTTGAGGTTTTCGACGAAGGCAACACTTCATTTCAGGCCAATTCTGAAATGCCCTTTGGATCATTTCACAAGGTGTTAGATGGCTGTCCCAGGCATTAGAACACACTTTTTTGAATAATACGCTTAAACACCGTTTCCCTGATTGGTCAGGGAAAAAAAATCCTTCTTGGCAAAAGCGCTTGGCCAGTGGACCAGACTGGTCTATTTAGTTCCTGTTCCATACCTGCTATGATTAGGCAGGTATCATGAAAGCCTCACATACATCTAAACAAATAATAAGTAAGTATCAGGATTTCACCACACATACACATAACATGTGATTAGTATCAAAAAGCTAAATTTTAACAGGAAGATCATAATTGAATTAATTAGATAATAAAACACTGAGACCCTCACATTTCTCTCTAGATTCATGTCCTATATTTGGGTCCCTAAAAGATATACATCAATTTGTTGACAAACAATAACAAGTATTAATTTGCCTTTGAATTCTCTATTCAGAAAGGCCTTCTTTAAAACTGTATAGCATTGGAAAACCTTCATAGAGCACTGGCAATCTAATATGCACCCTTCAATCTAATATGAACTTGGAA
>JBBKCR010000080.1:17148151-17159242 GCA_037577295.1 Ladigesia roloffi | reverse complement strand
GAGAGAGAGAGAGCAAGAGAGATAGAGAGAGAGCGAGAGCGAGATAGTGAGAGAGAGAGAGCAAGAGAGATAGAGAGAGAGAGAGAGAGAGAGAGAGAGAGCAAAAGTGAGAGAGTGAGAGAGAGAGAGAGATTGTTTTGGCCCATGCATGCAGCAGGTTGTGGGCCAGCAGTGCACTATGTGTGTGTGGTATTGGCACCGCAGAATGGCGGCGAATAGCAAGACAATTTTTACAGCATTCCATCAGCTTTTGTACATTGGCGAAAGTGGTAGAGATAGTTTGGAGATCAGCATAGTATGTGGAGGATTCATAACCACAGACAAAGCAGGAACATTACATAGCATATTATTTACACACAGGCAGAGTCTGAACTATAGTTTAGTGTACAAATGCTTGCTTCAAATACACATTCTACAATGATTGTTGATAATTTCTTTCTCTGTCGTACCCCTTAAAAGGTCTTAATGGTTTGAAACTGGGCTCCTACATTTCAATGATGCTGTAAAGAATAAAAGTGGCTCTTCTCTGGCATCACTCTAGGTAACCTTTTGGCAACATATCCTAGCAACTCTCAGAAGTCAGAAAAAATATGTTACAAATGTGACATAATTGCTAATATCAAGAAAAAAAGGCAAATTGACATAATAAATAATAAATAAGTTGGAAAAAAAATCTAGATAAGATATTATATGAGATTATTTCAGTTGCTGAAACTTTATATTTATTGTGTTGTATGTGTCCAGCATCCTTTAATGCTGTGTTCTTCTGAATGAATTAAACAATTATAAAAATGTTAACAGGGTCTTAAAAGGAAAACTCAATAAAACTGACCCCTGGATATAAAAGCAACTGTTGGATCCTCTGGTTTTAAGGTGGAATTCATTTTGAATGAATCTCAAAAGACCCATTAAGACCTTTTAAGGGGGTAAGACATAGAAAGAAATGTGAAGAATTAAGAAGATGAGCCAATATCCCTGCAGGGCTCTAACAGTGGCGGGAAGTTACCTCTTATTGTTCCAGGAATTTCATCAATGCATTGTTGTCCAAGCTGTTTGACTCTCTCTCTCTCTCTGTCTCCTTTTACTGACTCCACCTCTTCCTCTCTACCAGCAGTCAAATTTTAAAGTCAGACAGGAACAACAGAAAAAAGTGACGAGAAAAGAACACGGCCACCATCTTAGTCATTTCCCCCGTAAAGGTGACGCATTCTTTTCACATTACCGGGTTGCTTTTCAACCACATTCTGGTGTGATTCTAAGAGGAGTTGTCACCATTCACACTCACACACTCTCATTTCCTGGCCTGGTTAGCTCAGTTTTAGAGAGCCCACTTTTCTAACAAGACTTTTTAAGCAGAGGCCTGTCAGAGCCATGCCGCAAGGCTTTGATAAAGTATCCTCTTTGTTGAAAGTGTGTAAACTCATTTATCTAATGAGCAGATATGCCCGGAAACCCTCACTTGGTTCCCTTGGTTTGGGAGAGATCAAACATGCCTTTTGAAGTCTTTTAAGTTGCCATAGTTGTGCTTGGCTGTTACATGTTTTAGTTCAGTGGTTCCCAACCTGCTGTTTATTTTTTGCAAACAAAAGCTTTTAATTAATCATTTTATCTTTTTGTTCATCTATGCAGGTAGGAATTGAGGTGTGGGGGCCTGGCTTGTCTTAGAAACAGGCAAGGGTTCTTCAACGAAAAATATTGGAAACAACTGTTTTAGTTAAAAACATGGTGGAACTCATGACCATTACAGTTCGACATCTCAGTGTTGTGCTTTTTGTGTTATACATCCTGGTATATCCATTAAATTATATCCATAATGCTATAGAGTTGGGTGGCACGGTGGCGCAGGGGTTAGCAGGTTGCCTCACAGCCTCTGGGAGCTCCGGTTTCCTCCCACAGCCAAAAACATGCATGATTGGGGATAGGTTGATTGAGCATGCTAAATTGCCCCTATGTGTGAATGTGTGTGAGTTTGTGGCCCTGCGACGTGCTGACGACTGTCCAGGGTGTACCCCGCCTTCGCCCGTAGCAGCTGGGATAGGCTCCGCCCACCCGACCCTGAGTGCGGGTCAAAAGGTGTAGAAAATAGATGGATGGATGCTATAAAGTCCACTGACATACTCTCTTAAAATAAGTGGTTCCATGCAGTACCTTACAACAATATTGAACCACTATCTGGTCCCTATCTGGCCCTATATTGAACCTTTAAAAAATGGCAACAAATTTACCATCACTGAAAAGAAACAGGAAACCTGTTGTTCTCCAAAGGTAGTTTTTAAGAGGACAATTTTTGTTAGGCAGATGTCAAGTTAGGTTGTCATCTGTATCAACTTTGACTTTATTAATAATTCGATCTGAAAAAATCTGAAGTCTGATGCTCTATTTTATACTAAGAAAATACATGAAGCCAGGAATTGAAAGACACATTGCAAATGTTCATGAATAGTTTACTGGAAAAGTTACCTTTCGAATATTCAAGTTTCACCCTAAAAATGATCAAATATACTCTAAAAATGATCAAATGAAACTGTATAAAGTTTTTTGGGCACATTTCAAACCAAGCAATTTTTGAAATATTGAAGGATCTTTAAGAGACATAATAATGATGATTTAAGAATGCTTTTGTTAGATTTGTAGTTATTACATTGTGGATAAATCTCATTAAACTCAATCACTCATATTGCCAAAAAGTCATACATAAAATGCCAGTATAACAAAAAGCATTCTTTAGAGATATTCCCTCACAGTAGAAAAACATTTGGTTTCCAAAGCAATGGCTTTTCAAAGAATCATTTTTTTCAAAAAATTCTAAAGGTTAAACATTTTCCTAGAACTATCCTAGATGAGTAGATACCTCTGTGGATTTGGATGGATGTTACAAATATGCAGTACCATAGGAGAGTGAATAAATACACACACACTCATGTATACATCTTTCCTATATTAATCCTCTTCTCTGCACGTTTGAACCTTCCATCCACCTTCTATCCCTAAAAAATTGAGCAGAAAAGGTGAACAAGTGACTGTTATTATCATACTCTCCCCCCTACTGGAGAATCAGCAATCAGAGCTCTAAATAGCCCCATCCTCTTGGCCCTCGCTCCATTTTACACCTTTTAACCTGGCTGCTCCCCGCACCCTGGCTTTTAGTCCGCTGGGCATAGTGTAGGCAGCGAGGAAGTAATGGAGTGTGCCCAGCAGGGGTGCAGGCAACTATTGGGATGGAGCCATTTTCTAAAGCATATGTAGAAACGAGAGGAGAGGCAGTAACCTGAACGGAGGGGCTACAGGAACGGACAAGGATGAATTATAGTTGTGGGGAATAATTGTTTCACATGTTTCATCTCCAGTCAAGTCATTCCTTTTCAGTGAAGGAAGAAAAAAATAAGCTAACAAGTTTCGTTAACATAATGCTGCTATTTGTAGTTAGAATCAATTTTATGTTCAGTAAAGCGTCTTCCTTGATATCAAGAGTAGAATTTACACCAAATGCTGCATTCACAAAGCCAACAGCCCTGTAGATGACCCCACATATCCCTCACACACACTCTTTCCCTTCCTCCCGTCTGGCAAATGGTTCTGGAGTACTGCCCGTATACTGCAGAACACTGGGAAATACTTTCTTCCGTCAGGCCATCAGACTCCTCGATCAGAGTTGAAACATTAACGGTACCCTCACACAAAACGCACACACATACAAACGCGTACACTCACTGAACATCTGGAACATCTTCCTCTTCTGACACAATTCACACATACTAAACAGTTTTGCCTCAGTGGGTAGGACACTTGCCTCTGGACCATGAGGTCGTGGGTTCGAATCCTACCCCTAGCACCACCACTGGGTCCCTGAGCAAGACCCTTAACCCCAAGTTGCTCCAGGGAGACTGCCCCCTGTAGTTAGGGAATGGAAGTCGCTTTGGATAAAAAGCGTCTGGTAAATGTAAAGTTGCACAATGATTGCTGTTTACATATATTCTGTATTTGTGCACACCTAACGACTTTGCCACTATAAATCAATGTTATAATAATGTGCTCATCCAAATGTCTACTGAACTAGATGTTGTCCTGTCCTGTTGATCTTGTGTTTTTTCTTTCACTCTCTCTTTTGGTCTCGTGTGTTTTGCCCTGCCTGTACTTATGCAGTCGTGTGATGTTTCTGTTTTGGTACTGGATGAACGTTGTTTCATTAAACTGTGTACATGGCTGAAATGACAATAAATCACTCAACTTCACTTTACTTGTCTCCTCTTAATAATGATGTGGTCATTAAAACTGCGGTAGTAGAGTCCCCGCATATTTTTAGTGTTTCCTTGCTCTCAACAGACCTAACATAACTAGTAAGTTAATTAGAAAGAATTTCCTGAGTTGAAGTGAGTTCTTAACTGCATAGAAAACGAAAAAAAAAAAAGTGCTGGACAGGGGGGTCCAGAGTAGGAAACCTATGTTATAAACTATTGTTTCATGGACAGTTTAAATCTTATTGGTCTCAAACTTGTCACAACAAGAGCAAAAAATATGTGGTGATACAGAGAGGGTTAGGGCTAGTACTATTCCTGTCACAAATATCTACACAAATCCTGAAAAAGAAGACTTGTATTCAATACATTTGGATAAGCAGTGCTGTAGCTCCTGGTAGTGGAGAATAGAATCCAAGGATCTTTTCTGGATCCCAGAATTGGCTACTTGCAGAATTGTATATCCATGACTCACAATAACTTAATAATACACTTTATCTATTAGTTTACATTAGGCCATCAACTTGGTTGAGTCATTGCAATAATGAGTAAACAAGTAAATTACACTTCCATTTTTAATGAATTAAAGGTCACTTTCAGATTTTTCACCATTTATATTATTATTATGCTACTGTTGAAAAGTCCACAACAACTTTTGGAAGTATACTTTGTTCAGATATGCTGAGGTGTGTTTTAGAGTCAACTGCATCTTGTCTTTTCAAACTCAAAGTTCTACTTAAGCCCCTGATGTTGAAATATGTTTAAGCTGACTGAAGAAATAACAGAGAAGGTCTCTCTTTCTGTCTCTTATCCTCAACAGGTCCATGATGACCTCACCTTGCAAATTCTATGCACCTCAAGGGACCTAACGAAAAAAACAGTGAAGCACCTGAGAGATTTCTGCCTGCACAGCATCTCCATCACATACTTTCTTTTATTTTAAAGAGTGCTATTGTTAGATTTATTAGTAATTTTTGGTCTGTAATTTCTCCAACACTGGCTCTCCTGCTTCTTGCAATTAAACACACTTGATACTGAGATTTACAAGGCTGTCCTCCTAATGAGTTCTTCTCAATGATTAAAGCGACTGGTCCAAAACTGCTAGGGCTAAAACCAATTTCCTCTTATGTCAGGCCCATGTACTCGATCGCTTTTGTAGCATGATTAAAAAGCTGAAATGGTTTATTAAAAGACTCTTAAATATGTGAATTTGTCATGATAATAATGATTTCAAATGTTCTTAAAAAAAAAATCACAATATCTTCACTCTGCAATGCAGTAATACTGCCCCCTTTTGAATAAAGAAGCTCTCGAACTACAGAAGACCCCAGAGTAATCCTTCAGGAACCAAAGCCAGTTAAGGATTTTGTCTGACAGTCCTCAAAATAAAAGTTAGCTTGGGTGTACACCTTTACTCTTTAACTGGTATGAAACCATTACATTATGTAGAGGGTGGGGAACTGAAGGAGAAAGTCAAAAACAGTTTGGGCTTTTCTCTGCTTCAACACTCCATAATTAACTAATGTGTTGTCATCATAATTAGATGTTTCCTGCCCCTGATATAGGGTTCTTTTTAACAATAGTCATAAAAACAGTGTCTGCCGTTTTGCAATGAGTTGTTATTTGTAAAGCATTTTGGAAACATGGCTGGTAGTTTTATGCTCCCAGTTAATTTTCTTTTGTTACTTATTTATACCTATATTTTACTTCACAAACGTTGTTGGTCCCAACCCCAAAGACACCAAGTTCCCACCATGATGGTACTTTATTTTTCATTCCTGCAATGTAGTTAATAGCTATTTGTTGATAGATATTTGTTTTCTTGGTATTCTAAGTGATTTATAGAACTGCTATAAAAAATGTTTATTAACTTTCAGCTCATTTTCAACTGCAAATAACTGGAATTCTATAGTTTTAGGTAATACCTTGGGAATCATGAGTTTTCCAGTATATTATTGCTTTGGTAGAAGTACAAAGTTATAGCATATGGTCTGTAAAATTATAAGAATGCACTGGCCATTTAATGCTTAAAATAAATAAATACACATCTTGCCAATAATTGGAATTACTGGCACCCCTCATAAATGGTTCACATCATATCTTACTGGTTGAATTCTATATGTCCAGCTAAAGCAATTCAATTCATATTCATGTTGAATTACTAGAGGTGTTCCACAGGGCTCTGTTTTAGGTCACCTTCTATATATCATCTACCTTCTGCTACTGCGGCCATCTTGGTACATGCTTTAGTGACGTCTTGCATTGACTACTGTAATGCTATTCTCTCTGGTTCCCCACAAAAAATCAGTCGCAAGCTACAGATCGTTCAAAATTCAGCAGCCCGTATAATTACCAGAACATATTCCACTGAGCATTACCCCTGTCCTCCAGCAGCTCCACTGGCTTCCAATCAAATAGATTAAAAACATTTACAGCTTACTTTTAAGACACTCCATAATTTGGCACCTTCCCATCTCCATGATTTACTGCAGATCTCCATACCTAACTGTTCTCTTAGATCATCTGCCTCAATGGGGGTTTAGAGCCTTCAGCCAAATTACCTCCAGCCTGTGGAACTCTTTTCCTCATGATATCTGCAACAACGATTCACTTTCTGACTCTGAATCACATCTTAAAACACACCTGTTTAAACTTGCATATTCTGTTTGACCCCTGTTTTAATTGATGCACCCTATAAGGTATATACTGTGGTATTTTATCATTTTACATATTGTAATTGTGCTTGTTTATAGTTATTTATACACACTGTTATTGTGCTTGTTTATTGTTTTTATTATTTTACATATTGTCTGTTTGTTGTGGCATGTCTATAACTACTAGCTAATCTTTAGTAGCAACTGTTTTCTAGCCAACAGTAGGGCACCAAACATAAAGGGTTGAAACACCATATTAGTAATAGTATTTGATAAATTAAGCTGTTAAAAATACATTTCAAAGGCATTCTTTAAATAATGTTGAAATCCCATCCACTATTTACACTGTAAAAACAGTCTAAAGTAAATGTCTCAGATCTTGTCACATTAACCTACAATGAAAATCAGGAAAGATTTATAAGCTTATTTGGAGATAAAGGTCTTGTTTCTAATGAGACAATGTAAATGTGTATGTCGACCACTGATATACATTGAAGGATAAAAAGCAAATACTTGTAATCTACATCTGAGCTGCCCCATAATAAGCAGTGAATCTTTTCCAAGAATATTGGCTCCAAGTATTCAGTCACACTCTTATTCTATAATACAAATTTTTGTCTTCACAACCACATTGGAATTGCACAATACAAATACGTGGCCACTCTACCCTGACCTGGATTTAAAGTTTTAGAGTGAGTGTCCAGCCTACTATCTGGGAAAAATGGGAAAGGTTATTAAGTAATTCAGATTGATTTTTATGCTGATCAGCCTTTTCTGCCTTGATGGTTCAAAGGTTTTGCACATAAGTGACCTGTATCAGTTTCTAGTGTAAATGAACCATGCTTTAAACTAAGGGTGGGACAAAAAATATATTGGTACGCTCTTTCCCTATATCAGTTGTTTAACCACTGCCGCACAAGTCCATCAGGGGGCTGACACTGTGCCAAAGTGTAGTTTTGCTGTCCGGGATGTGATTGTTTGGTAGTTGTTTTATTGTGTTTTGGGTTTTGTCGAATATTTGGGTGCTGGTCAGAGAGTGTTTGTTTTTAAGGGGTGTTCGGTCACTTGAGGGGGGGAAGTTAGCTCCCTCAGACAGCACGAGTTGGTAGAAACGAACCTTCTGTACAGAACAAATGAGAAAGGAGCAGCGATTAGTGGTTTATTGATTTATATAAGGATTTCTCCAAAAATGGCTATTCTGCTTGCCCGAAATGGTACTGCTTGTACTTTAAACCTAATACAACATTCATTTGTTAGTCTTTTGAGCTGAAATTAGATTTTTAGTGCCAGTATAAAAATCCATCTGTCAGGTACGATAAAGCACAATTCAAAGAGGTTTGACACAAGAATATATAAATGTATACAGTATTACAGTATTCCATCCTGTATTGCTGTTTGAAAATATGTTCACATATTTTACTTATCTGGCATATAATTTAGCTTTCAAATGAGTCGAACTGCAAACAATCATTTTGTATGTCAGAATTGTGAGCTTTATAAAGTTGTAATGCAGAATCCAAGATGGCTGCCAAAACTTCGACTGAAAGCTAACAGGTAAAAAATTTTATATATATCATTATCTTATGCAATATATACGATTATCAATATTATGATAATATCGATATTGTGAGGCATGTATCACATATCGTATTATATCATATCGATACGTATTGTATCATAGCGTATCGTATTATACCGTATCGTATCGTTTCATATCGCATCGTATTTTATCATAGCGTATCGTATCATAGCGTATATTATCATAGCGTATCGTATCATAGCGTATCGTATCATATCGTATCGTATTGTATTGTATCGTATCATATCGGATCGTATTGTATCGTATTGTAAGGTACACTGAGATTCCCAGCCATACTTAAAATAAGGTAGAATAAGGTTACGATGTGTATCTGTGACAATAATAATAACAACAACAACAACAATAATGCTAATAAAAATAATAATAGTAATAATAATGATAAAAATAAAAAGAACATTTGTGAATTCTGATCTGACTTGTCTCACTGAGGTCGCAATGCCCATGAAACAGGCACATTATATGAAAAAAATATTTAGATGCCTGACCATAATACACAAACAGGGATTATACTGACATTGCGTTAAAGTGTGCTTCTCTGGGTACCTGTGCCCTTTCGTTCTATAGAGATCAGGCACTGATGTTGGACGAGAAAGTCTGACTCACAACCTCTGTTCCAGTTCATCCCAAAGGTGTTGGATGAGGTTGAGGTCAGGGCTCTGTGCAGGCCACTCAAGTTCTTCTTTATGGCTTTATGTAGATTAATTTGTACACTGGGACACAGTCATGCTGGAATAGAAAAAGATTCTTTACCAAACTGTGTCCATAAAGTTGGAAGCATGGTGGTGTCCAAAATGTCTTGGTGTGCTGAAGTACTGGAAATTAGGGGCCTGGTCCAGACCCTGAAAAACAGATGTGTCCCAATAATTTTGTCCATATAGTGCATGTTCTAGGACCTAATTTGAGAAGACCAGATGTGTTTATCCATGCAGCTCTGGAACGATCTGTCACAGTTTATTGCCGGCTTTTCACCATTGTGAAAGCAGAAATTGCTTAATGGTTCAATGCTTGTTTGAGGCAAGCATGTCATTATATAAACCACTTGCAATTTCTAAGATCAATTACAACTGGAATTAAAGCTACTCCCAGCATGCCCATGGGTGTATTTGCCTAAACTGTCCAAAGTTCCTGACAACCTGGAAGCCAGCCAACACTTGTCAATCATCTGTAAGCCAATCCCGCGTGCAATGGGGAGGGTCTGAGGGTCATGTTCTGGTTGATTGGGCCCTCAAGAGTCGGTGTGGCACCAATCGACCCACCGCTCTTCCGAGGTCTGAACATCAGACGTCTCATATTCAGCAGTTGATTGGGCAGATAAAACCAACCAGGAGCTCCTGACAGGAAACAGAACCTGAGACAGCTTTTTTTTTGTTAATGAGGCTAACAGGGTTTTTCTGGATTTACACTCAATAATTCCCTCTTCATTCTCTCTTTCATTCTTTTATCCCTTACAGCTCTTTTATCTTCATTGTTAAAAAATATTCCATTCACAATCATCTGAATGCTGCCTTGAAAATTGTTCAGAATTCTCCCTTAGGATGATCCAAATATTTACGGTGTCCCTGAAGTGCAAACCACACCAACAAATTACTAAACACAACAACAAATGTAGAAACACAACCAATTTAAAAGCACAACAACAACATTGAGAAACACAAAAACAAATGGGGAATCAAAAAATAAAATTAAGGAGCACAAAATCAAATTGAGAATCACAAAATCAAATTAAGAAGTACAAAAGAAGAATCACAAACACAAAGGAAGAATCTCAAAAACAAACTGAGAAGCACAATTACATTAAGCGCTCCCGGAAAGGGTTGGTACAAGTCAGCAACAGGATACATCACGGATTGGACAACCGTACCATTTGTCTTTGGAACCGAAAATGACTTTTTCCAAACACTATACTTCAGTCCCCCATGGAAGGTGCTCGTGGCTTTTCTATGCGGGCATCCACCAATCCCCGTGAGACTTCACAGTTAGATGGGGCTCAATGATACCTAAAGAACCCACGTTTTAATCAGTTTGGCTTGCTTATGTGGTTTATGACTTTTTACAACATACAAAAAATTGGAAAATATAGTGACATATAGTTAAACAAGTAGTCTTCTTTTTGTTTGTTTTGCTACCATACCTAAAAGATAAAATCATTTTTTTAATTTTATATGGTTGACTTTTGGTTGAAGGTAAGAAGTATAGAAATGTATTTGTTTTATGTTTAAGGCTGACATGTTGCAAATCTACTCTTTTAGAGAGAGTGAAAGAGAGAAAGCGAGAGTGGGACAGAGCTTTGATCAGAGATAGCACTAATCTCATTATAATCCCATAATAATCCTGCTGTGAAGCAGCCCTCAGTGCTGCTCTCTGTAATGAGATCTGGATTAAGACTCAATGAGTGGAGACCTAGAGCATGGAGCCTACAGCATGGATGGGAGAGAGCATGCAAGATATAGTCAGTGATGGAGAGAATGTGAGTGAAAAAGAACATAACAATTATGTAATAGTTAGTGTAAATTGAACCCATTTATATATATATATTTAGGTCAAATTATAGGTTTTTACCACAGGAGTTACTGATACAAACACACACACACACACACACACA
>JBBKCR010000080.1:17112913-17132945 GCA_037577295.1 Ladigesia roloffi | reverse complement strand
GCGTTACTTAAAAAATAAATCAAATTTAATATAAAATAAATATAAAACACTGTAGAGAGACGCTTTTCTCCTGGGCAGAAGCTGCATGTCACATAAACATTTTAGCCTTTAACCTCAGCGAGAGGAAAGTAGCGTTTAAACTTCCAGTTTCCAAAAGCTGCCTTTGAACGTGGACATTCCGTCGTTGTGACTCCTGGACAGTGGCGGTTCTAGACTAAAATTACCAGGGGTGACGAGATGGGGGGGGGTCAGTGTGTTTTTAGGGGGGGCACATATTCGAACGTGGCGGCATAGTTGGGGGATTACACGCGTGTGTCAGCGCGCGTGTGTAGCGCTTTAAGTAGTCCATGTAGTTTCGTTCTTCCAGCCAGCACATGTCAGGATTATAAAGATTATATTTAAATATTTGGCTGTTCAGAGCAGGGGGGCCATGAGGGAGCCTGGCGCCTGTGTAGAACCGCCTACTCTGCCTGATTGGCAAACCATGAAAATGTACTAAATCTAAGCAAATCATGGCATTCCCAGGCCAGCATTTGCCAGGCTGATCGTCTGCACAGCGGCAGCCTGCAGGCCAGTCCGCACCTGGATGTGTGACAAAAGGGTTTCAGCGAGAATGAAAGGAAAGGTGTACAAGACAGTAGTGAGACCAGCAATGTTGTATGGTTTGGAGACAGTGGCCATGAGGAAAAGATAGGATGCAGAACTGAAGGTGGCAGAGCTCAAGATGTAGAGGTTCTCTTTGGGAGTGACGAGGATAGATCGGATCAGTAATGAGTTCATCAGAGGGACAGCTCATGTTAGATGTTTTGGAGATAAAGTCAGATAGGCTACACTGAGATGGTTCAGACACGTCCAGAGGAGAGACAATGATTACATTGGTAGAAGGATGCTGCAGTTGGAGCCACCAGGCAGGTGGCTGAGAGGAAGACTGAAAAGGAGATGTGCTGAAAGAGGACATGACGTTAGCTGGTGTAAGGGTAGAGGATGCAGAAGATAGGACTAGGTGGAGACAGAGGATTCACTTTGGCGACCCCTGAAGGGAATTGCCGAAAGAGGAAGAAGAAAACAAGCAGTATTTCAATTCATGCTACCCTGTTGAAAAAATGCTCCCTTGAAATGTATACAGCTGCTGACATCACAAGGTAATTGAACACACACATATACTGTATATATACAGTGAGGAACATTGAAACATCCTGCGATTTTGCCACTTAGAAATCATGAAGGGGTCTGAAATTCACATTGCAAGGACATTCCCACTGTGTGAGACATAATGTAAAAAAAACATAAAAAAAACAAACAAAGTAAATAATATTGTATGATTTGTAAAGAATGTATTTGTATTGCACTGCAACAGAAGTATTTAAACAATTGCCCCGTATCCCTTTCCAGCATTGTGGAGGTCCTCAATGTTGTCTCTTACAATATTGACAGCTCTTTGGTCCACAGCCCTCACACAGCCTGATGCTAAACATGTTTATCACTTTTGTGGCATGTAATTCTTTTTGAGAACGTCGCAAAAACTTGACGTCACGCGTCCTGTTCCGTGCTCGAGCACAGTTAGCGCTCACACTACAAGCGAACAGTGCCCGAGTCCAACCGAACCACTACCTGGCACACCTCTTCCAACCGGGCCAGCGCCGGCTAACAGAACCGCGCCTGAGCATGGTTCGGAGCACTCACAATAGAAAAACGAGCCACGCTTTGATGGTCATACGTCTTCGGGCACAGTTCAAACTGCCTAGAGTAAGTACACTTTAAAAGACAGATATATCGATAAGCTTTAACGGTAATGGTTCTGCTGTCGGTACAGGAGAAATTATAGGAGAGCTCATGCCCACACAAGACGAGAGGCCTCTCACACAAACCAGACGAAAGGGCTCACATGCACACCAGGTTTGAACTTTTTTAGATTTCAGGTTAGGATTAGGATTAAAGTGTTATTCTGTTCTCAGGGCTGTAACAAGACACCAAACTCACGATTTGGTTAATTTCACGATTTTTGACTCATGATTCAGTTTGTATCACGATTCATTTCATTTGTGGTGAAGGAGAGGAAATGTTCTGAGCCGTTCACGTGCTCGGAGGCTCAGAACACGGAAGCCGACGACTGCAAGAGCTGTGGACTGAAAACTCTCACCAAGTTGGAGCCGGGGGACGCCGTGGCGAGCTGATCTGCTCTCCCAGATTAAGAAATTTTAAAGGGACTTTCGTTCACTATGGAGCCGCACGAGTGGCTGTGTGTTCGCATGCTTGAAGGCTGGAAACACTAAAGCCATTGATCGCAAGAGGAAATAAAAAGATATATTTTGTCCTGCTTCTTCCAAAACGAACCAACCAGTGCCCTTGTAGTCTTGTTGGCAGGTGGTTTCTACGGCAGGGAAATTTGAGGGAGTATTTCCCCGCCTCTGTCGCCTTCGGCTTACTCACTAGTGGCTTGGACCTGGCCTCTGTAAAGCTGCTTTGTGACAACCTGTTTGTAAAAATCACTATAGAAATAAAATTGAATTGAGTTGAATGTGGCTGGGTGCTGCTAGCACGATGCTACGGTAACTGTAATGGCACTCACTCTCAAACTAACGCACTGCCTCAAACAGTAGACGCGCAGGAGCATGTTTTAGCAGAGACTAACAGATCAGAATATCAGAGGAAAAAATACCTGCTGGTTTACATAACCTGTGACTCATGTAGAAATGCATTTTCATTTTTACTATCATTAGGTAGATTGCGGTACCATTAGCATTGACATGAGCTAACACAAGTCTGACACCACAAAAATATTACCATTAAACAAGACAGAAGTGTTCTGACAACTGTGGTAGATATCTTAAGCATAATAGTTTTTATTGATGTCTGTCAACTGTGGAAGAAAGCCACATCAGACATCGCAGAGCAATGGCTCCAATACTGGCACCAGCACAATGGAAAAGGGGAACAATAATGTGTCAGTTCCGAGTAATATGCGTACCAAGGGATTACTGGTAACATTAATTTTTGATGATAATGTAAAACACTAAGAAATATCTTCAAAACATTTACTTGCAATCTTATAATTCAGGGTTATATAATAAAATAACCAGTAATCATGTGGCTTTATGTTGACCAAAAAATCTCATTTTACATTTACCTTGTTAGATACCACAGCAAATCGTCAAGGTCTCGTAGTGCTCAAGCCTTGACAGGTCAAAGTGGAATTGGCTAATCCAAACACCAGCCTTTACATTAACACCACCCTGAATACTATTCCTCAAACCATTCCTGAACCAAACCAATCCCTATTTCATTCTGTGTGTCTGAAAGAAAGGTCAACATTTTAAAAGTAAAGTAAAGGCACAGCAAATGAAACAAGATGAATAATGATTTCCAATAAAATTACTCTCTCTACGGACAAATAATAGTCAGCACATATTACACAGTCATGTCAAGAAAGCAAAATAAGTCATATATATTGCCAACGAATCAAAGCAGGCCACAATTGTTGCCAGAAAAAGTGGAATGCACCATAGCAGTTTTCTTTTGGGAGTTTATATGTTTGCTTTATTTGCTGGGTACAGACAATGTATGAAATATTACTGGGAATTTAACCTTGTTTAGCTTTGCCTTATTTTTGACCTTATAGGGCCACCATAAGCCAAAAATTGGCTACACTTTGGCCCATTAAGATAAAAGGCTTGGCCACTACTGGCATATACCGTCACTGTATTGATTGGTTGGATCATCTTTGCAAACAAATACAAATGCTAAAATGTATTATAGCCAAAATAATTACACTTATCATAAAGACCAAAGCAAATCTAGAACAGTGTAACTCATCAAATAAATAGCAATGCAATTGCACAAGCACACTTGTTGGTAAACGCACATCTACTGGTTCCACAGTCAGACTTCATTTAACGACGCTGAAGATAGCTCCTTATTCACAGCTCCTTATTCGAAATGTGCGTTCGACCTTAAATGCTGCTTTCCAGGCTGCATTACCGCTAGTTCGCCTGTATGGGGAGAACTTAACTGAGGGTTACATTCAGAAAAATGCTGCCCATTTAAATGTACTGTTTCAGGAAAAACATGTAAAAAAATAAAAACATGTTTAATATTTACATGGCAGTGATCTCTTTCCATTCAAAATCCTAAAATATTGTGTAATATTAAACGCTGGGAACTTAAATTAATTTCCAAGCAGATGCCAAATCTTTGGTCCACTGAAATCTCACTTATTGGTCAAAATCACATGTGTACAACTAGGATCACTTGTTACGTGTTTGGACCAAAACATTCTTCACTGTCAAATTCACATGGGACCTTTGCTCATAGGAACATAGGCTTATTTTATATGGCAAAGTCTAGCTGGAAAGAAATGGGTTAAATGCTTTGGTCCACTGGAATCTCACTTGTTCAAGGTAAAAGAGGATGTGTAGAACTAGGATCACTTGTTACTTTTTTGGACCAAAGCATTCTTCACTGACAAATTCCGATGGGAAATTTGCTTATATGCGCATTGGATTGTAACGTATGGCAAATAATTGGCAGGAAATCAATGGGTTAAATGTCTTGGTCCACTAAAATCTCACTTATTCTGGTAAAAATAGCATGTGTAGAACTAGGATCACATGTTACTTGTTTGGACCAAAGTATTCTTCACTAATAAATTCATATTGGAACTTTGCTCATATTCAGATTGGATTATAATATATGCTAAATTCTTGACAGGAAATGAATGGGTTAAATTCTTTGGTCCACTAAAACCTAACTTGTTTAGGGTAACATATGATGTTTAGAACTGTTGTCACTTGTTATCTGTTTGAACCCAAAACATTCTTCACTGTTAAATTCACATGGAAACTTTGTCAATATGCACATAATATACGGCAACTTCTAGAAGGAAATGAATCAGTAAAACTCTCTGGTCCAATGAAAACGCACTTGTTTAAGGTAACATAGGATGTGTAGAACCAAGATAAATTCTTACTTGTTTGGACCAAAACATTATTCACTGTTAAATTCACATGGGAACTTAAAACTTCACCTTTGTTCATTATTATTATGTGATCAAAACACTACAACTGCAAAACTAGAATTTATGCAAAAGTTCTTTGAATAAAATAAATGGTAACCTTGTAAAAGATGTTGTATATACGTTTTTCTTAAACATGTGAGTTTTCATTGGACCAAAGAATTTAACCCATTCCTTTCCTGCCAAGAAGTTGCCATTTATTATAAACTGAAGTTCCCATGTTAATTTAACATTGAAGAATATTTTGGTCCAAACATCCTATTTCAGTGGACCAGAGCATTTAACCCTTTGATTTCCAGCTAGAATTTGCCATATATTACAAGCCAATGCGCATATAAGCAAATTTCTAATATGAATTGATCAGTTAAGTATGGTTTGATCAAACAAGTAACAATTGATCTTAGTTCTACACATGCTATTTTACCTTGATCAAGTGAGATTTTAGTGGACCAAGACATTTAACCCAACGTTTTCCTGGCAAGAAGTTGCCATACATTACAAGTCAATGTGCACGTAAGGATAGTTCCCATGTGAATTTATCAGTGAAGAATGCTTTGGTTCAAACAAGTAACAAGTGATCCTAGTTCTACACATGTTATTTTGACCAATAATTGAGATTTCAGTGGACGGGTTGGAAATTAATTTATAAGCCAAATTCCCAGAGTTTAGAGTTACAGAATAATGTAGGATTTTGAATGGAAAGAGATCCCTGCCATGTAAACATTACAAATGTTTGTATTTCTTTACATGTTTTTCTGAAAATAAGGCAACATTATTCCGAATGTAAACTTCAGTTAAGTTCTCTCCCTACAGGCGAAATAGCGATAATGCAGCCTGGAAAGCCGCATTTAAGGTGGAACGCACATTTCGATTAAAGAGCTGCGAATAAGGAGCTATCTTCAGTTTTCCAGTTGTACAGGTAGCATATAATGCTGACCAGTCACAATTACGTTGTGTTTCTTCTTACATGTGCAGAAATATCTATCCGTAGTCAAATATATGTCACTCATCCAGGTTTACATCGTTAAGGATACTATAGCTAGCTAAGCATAACGACGAGGGTGGTACTGAAGGGTGCGGTGGGGTTCGCATCTGCCTTTTAAACTGGTTCACCTGATCCGATACAAAGAAGTCGTCATTCTGACAAAACAGTACAGTAACTGTTTATAGAATTACTTAATGTATTTGGATGTGTTCAGTAATGTGTTTTTTGAGTTGCATTAAGTTCCATAGGATTTTATTTCGATTGAGCTTAATCAAACCACACGTAAAGCAAGGCCTGGATGATCTAGCTGAGAGTACACTTTTGCTAAGTTAGAGCACAGAATAAGCATATTCCTTAACATTATAATACTTTAGAATAATTTCAGAGCATACCTGTGCAGCCTTGTCCTTTGCCTGACACGCAGTCGCTGTTCTGGGGATATGATGACTGCACGCCCAGCACCGTAGCGATGGTTAAAATGTAAAAAACAGAGCAGTGGAGATGGATTTGGCAACGTAGTGCTCCGATCCCTCTGAGACGATAACCTGACATGATGGAAGGTTTTGCCACTCAATGCGTAGTTTGCTTCGTTTTGGAAATGGAATCAAAATGACAACACGACGTTACAGCTAATTCAAACAAAGACGGCGATTTGTTTTCAATAAAACGATGGTTTGTCGGGCAATACAGAATTTCTCCCGGAAAGGCAGATTCACCAACAGCTCTCAAGCTGTTATCGGCGCGGTTGCAAAGAACCGGGTTTCTAGAAATAAACACATTTCATAATGTTGCTGTAGCTAGCCTACTCCTTGGTTCCAATCGGGGCTCCTTCTTGCTCTGTCTTTGTTTGCATATCGGCGGTGTTTTCCTCAACCGTAAACAATTACAAAGCGAAAAAACAACCGTCTATCCTTCAAAATGATATGACGTCGATAATGGTATTTTAAAAACTGATAGCCGTGTTCCTGAAAACAGACAGCAACAAACATCAGTCGCGAGGACCCTTGTGGAAAAGCCAACAACAAAGGGTCCGCAAAGATGGTTTAATATCACGTGACGTAAGACCACCTCCCCCATTGCGCATGGGAATATTGACGCGATAGAGAAACCTCTCACCTCTCTGTTGCGTTGCTGAACAAGACCTTAACACGAACATATGGATTCACCTTAAAATCGTAAATCAATTTAAAATGTATTTTTTATTCCTTTTAAGTAGCCTACTGTCGAAATTGTAAAACACTCCCCGAACTTATCGTGCAGTTTTCTCAAAATTCCCAAAATGATATTGCCAGTGTAAAAATTTTGGAAATGTGGCTTCATTTGGTCCATTTGATCTTGTGCGAATTCACCAAGTTGGCTGCTCATTAAACGAATAAGATATAATACACGATGAATTAAAATAATACAAATGCTTCGCTATATGTGCTATGAACCACCTGCGCTTTTAGTTGTATGCAAATGTTTACACACAAAAAATTGAGCTTTTTACTGACATCTGATGTACCAGATACATAAGCGTAGTCTATATAAAATATTCATGTTCTAAATTAAAAAATTTAAACTTCCATAACATGGAAACCAAAATTTTCATTTTTTGAAATAAAAGATGTGCATGGTACATTAACACGATTAAGGCTTCAAAATGAAAAATTCATACTCAGTCTGTTTGGAATATTTCATGTGCTGATAGTATGACCACTGCACATATTCTTTAACCCTCTGGGCGTCCTCGGGCCATTTTTGGCCTCTTCACTCTCTTTTTGTTTACCATTTTAGCTGCGTTAATGCAAATGGAATAAAACTTCCCAAGGGTTAGGATTTATTTTAGAGGTTTACATTTTGAACGTAAACTCAATAAAAAAAAATAATAATAAAATCCATACATTAAATTGTAACACTCAGCGCCCTCGTGGCCATTTTTGGCCAATTGAAACCCACTAAAACCACGCGTTTTAATTCCTTTGTATTTACAGTTTTGAATCATACAATTTGGATTCAAATGCTTTCATTCTAAACTCAACACTTGAAAAATGTTTTAGTGTTTTCTACCAGATTATGTCATTTATCAATTTTTGCCCAAGCGAGAAATTTTATATAATATTCTTAGTATCCAATAGGGGAGTATGATGACTTACTGCACTCCAGTGGAGCAAATGAATGACACAGTTTTGACATAGGTGTGACCTCAATGTTGACAGATAAGAGTTGGTTTGAAAAAAATTGTACCCGTGAAAAATTGCAGCACATAAATGTAAGATTTGCAAGATAGAGTGAAATAAATTGATCATACCTCCAAAGTACTCTGAATTTCTTTTGTCAGGCTATTGAGCTTTGAGTTTCCCAGGCAAACTGCTTTGATGCACATGCAGAAAGCACCTGTATTCTATCAAGTGCATAGTGCAAATAAAAACAAAAAATATTCGACATTTTATACTTATGGCAAGTACTGATTTTAATTAAATACTTTATACAATAAAAATAGCAAAAAGGCATAAATATAATTAAAATCACAGACTTAATCTGTTGGTGGCCATTTTTGGCCATGAGGACGCTGAAAGGGTAGCAAAAACAAGGAGCGTTAAAATGCCGATAATATTGTTTTTTAAATCCTTAATTTACTTCATAAAGAGAACTAATATGTTAGCCTCTTAAAGAGAAAAAAATAAATCCAAGAAATATGTAATGTACAGCCATGGGAAAAAGTTTGAGATTGTTTTTTTTCTGATTATTGCTTTTGCAGTTTGTGGAACAATGTGTGCGTAAAATTTACTATTGTTACTATTGTTTTATACACTGCTGACCACACTTGATTCAGTGTTAGGAGATTTTTTTAAAATAATGCATAAAATAATTTATTAAACCTGGAAATACTTAACTACACATCACTCTTACATTATTTTACAATTGCAACTATTAAAATACTAATATTATTTGCATAGTGTGTGTATGTGTGAACTCTGTTTCATCTCATCAGCAAACTGAACCAGTTGTGAAGCTGCTGGAATACAGTGCATAGAGTAGATGCTATACAAACATGTTTGCATTTACAATAAATATGGAGGCATTTCTTGATTTTTTTCCATGGCTCTATAGGTCATCTTAAATTATTTTCTTGCAAAACACAATGCATGGTTCCAACATTAGCCATGGCACATTAAAGAAAATGTCTTGCATTAATTTAGAAAGCAAAGCTATTTAATACACATTTTCACATTTGCCAGGAGGAATAACATTAGTTACTAGTGTCAAGTTCATTGGACCCCTTTAACTTTGGTTACAGCACACATTCACTTTGGCATTGCTTTTATAAGCTTCTGCATTAATTTGTCACCAGGATCTTGTAGAGAAAACGGGAAAGTTGGACTGCTGCACAAAAGTCTTCCCCAGAGCATCCCAAAGATTCTCATTGGTGTGCACTCTGTGGTGTGCAAATGTGTGAACATGATAACTCATTCTCTCTAAACCACTCTTTCACAATTCACAAGCCCGATGAGTCCTGACATTATGTTAATAAGTGATAAGTATAAGTGACCATTCTATTATATATGAACACAGAGCAGCAAAGTGTGAACAGCATGAAAACCTTCCTCTGCATTTAATCCATTCACCAAGTGAAGCAGTGGGCAGCCAGGAACACAGCACCTGGGGAGCAGGGCATGGGGACGGTACTTTGCTCAAGGGTACCTCAGAGGTGCTTAGTAGTCTTGGGACTTAATGATCGCAGGGTGAACGCCCTAACCATTAGCCTACCAGCTGGTGTAATATGCCAGGGCCATAAGAAAAATGCTTTGGGCACATAACATTGCTGATCCTAGACCTGACCAAGTGCAGTAACAAGTGCAGTACAGTTGGCACTATTATGATGGATGCATCGCTTCATTGGCCTCCCTTCTTACTCTACTGTGCCCATCTCTCTGGAGCAGGGTAAATCTGGACTCATCAGACCTCATGACATTTTTCCATTGCTCCAGTCTTTATGATCCCTAGCAAATTGAAGTTGATAAGTGATTTAAGTGTAGCCATTCCTTTCAAAACTCAGTTTCCTTTCAATTTTACCTGTGGAAATGCACTTACATTCATTACTACACATAGCCATGAGTTCTGTTGTTTTTATGATTTGTAAAAACAGCTTCACATATTTAGAGGTGTCATTTTTTCATCATTTAGCACAATGTTCACACAATTTTCACACATTTAGAGCTAAATGTGTTAAAAAAGCAGTGTTAGGTTTTGGTCAATTTTCTTGCTACGTAATTGTTAAATGTTAAATCTAAATGTTACATCTAAATCTAAATGTTAAATGCTAAATCTAAATGTTAAATGTTAAATCTAAATGTTAAATCTAAATCAAAATGTTAAATCTAAATCTTAAATCTAAATGTTACATCTAAATCTAAATGTTAAATGCTAAATCTAAATGTTAAATGGAATTGTTATATCTAAATATTAATTGTAAATTTTAAATCTAAATGTTAAATCAAAATCTAAATGTTAAATCTAAATCTAAATGTTAAATCTAAATCTAAATCTTAAATGGTAAATGTAAATGTTAAATCTAAATTTAAATGTTAAATCTATATCAAAATATTGAATGTTACATCTAAATGTTAAATCTAAATCTAAATCTTAAATGTTAAATCTAAATGTTGCTTTTACAAAGGGCCAGAGATATGCTAATTGGCCACGCCCCGTGATTACAATTGGCTGGTACTTAGCAGGGGGCTGGACTGGGTCAGGGTTTGTGCACATATAGGCACATTCTGCCATCAAGTTTTTCTATAGATAGTTTTTCTATAGATCACAACTTGTGCTTAAAAAGAGGCGTACGCATATGTTAGGTCTATTTTGTGCGTACTGTTACGGCAATTTGCCATTTAGCCAGGGAAAATCGCCCAGAGATTCACGGAATGAACAAACAGAGTCTTTTTCTTCGCTCAAATAATCATAAGAAAAGATATTAATTTAATTCTGACAGAATGGAGAAACAGAACGTCAAAACAGAACATAAGGATGCCGTCACCTATGTCTCTCAAAGTCTATTCTGTTCCACAGTTAGGAAGATTTTCCCTCAAGATCTTATACCCAAAATTACGTAAGATTCGACCTTGTTTACCGACTTCTTCTGAGTTACTCTAGTCTAAACATACATTGTTATGAACAAATGGAAGTCACATCTGACCCTCGAAGCTAAGTGTCTATGAGTCAGACCACAGTTAGAACATCTAATCATCTAAGCTAAAACTAAACAACATATGTGCTGTTCTAAACTAATTTCTTACATTTAACTTTAAACCCACATAATAGCATCTTATTTGATTTTAACCTTACCTAAGGATTTATAATTAAGAAATCCCAGTGCAACTACATAATCACAATTAATCAAACCAGTTAATCAAATGGTTACAGAATAAACCTTAAATCATTCAAAAAAGAATAATGAATATTTATTAAAATAATAAAAGCTGATTTTTCCGTGACAGTACGCAACGGTTATAAATGAGGCCCCTGGACCTCTTTGTCACCACGGTGTCAGACATGCCTCTGCTAGGTCGTAAAGTCATGTGTGCAATTTGATCTGATCAGGAAATTTGAGGCCCTAATCCCAGGTGCCCCAGTATCAAGGGAAGAATTGTTTCACTTGACAGCCTTGAAGACAAAGGCATAATCAGCAAAATCTTAAAACCCACTGCCTGGGTTAGTTAGGGGCGTAGCACACGGGGGGTGGGGGGGATTCAACATCCCCACTTTTGCTAAAATGTGATTCCACCCCCCCACTTTTGTCAGATTATATTGTATTAAATTGATTAAACTGTATTTATAACTTGGCATCCCTATCTCAGAATCCCCCCACTTTTGGTAATCTTGATCCGCCCCTGCTCTTCGCTATTAGGCCTCGTCCACATGGATGTTTGAATTTTGGATCAATGAATGCGCTCTAAACGCCATAGGCATTTTTGTTGCGTTTTGTTTCTGCGCTTGATTGACTTCAGTGAGGGGCTACATTGGGCTTATCTGACTGTTTAACACCAGCCTGCAGCCCAATGTGTAGTTTTGTGAAGTCGCCTAGATTGTTTACATGTCGGCCATCTTAATTTGTAGCTCTACATTAAAAACAGTTTATTTCTTGATAACTTTACAATCGTCATTATTGTTTGAAAACTCCTCCTGGTACAGCACCATATGCAGGAGAGGATTTTAGACGCCACGAATGTTTTACAAATGTACTGATCTCCTACTTCCTCCTCCCTCCCCTCTATAAGCTCCATGCTTGCTGCCATGATTTCAATCAATACAGGTGCAGCTTGATGATCAATATGCACTATCACAGTAGCCCGTATAGTCAAAATATCTTCCACTGACCAAATTCATACCATTTCTACTATATATACTGCCCACCCCTACTGCTCCAAAATGTTGGGATATATTGCAGTGCTCTGTCAGATTTTTTTCTGCCTCGGGAGTTAAGCTCAGTTGTAGTGCTATCCATATATTTACCATCTAGTGTCAACACTAACCAACTGGCCGTAAACAACCTCCAAATTGAGCACCCTGATGGGTGTTCTTATAATTTCTGGCAACTTAAACCATGCAATCTTGAAGTCAATGTTATCTGTATTCTACCATGCCTTCAGACTTTGAGACCAGGGGAGAAAACGGTCTGAATCGTTTATATACCAATATGAAGGATGCATACACACAGACCCATGCCCACACCTAGCCACCTCAGACCACACCTCTGTAAAGATGATTCCAGCCAACAAAGCTCTCCTGAAAAGGACCAGACCAGTGAAGAGAGAGATAAGAGTGGAATGTGTGCAAGGAAGCTGCCACTGTGTTAACCTGGAGGCGTACATGGCATCTATGACTGGCTACATCCATAAATGCAGAGTATGTTACTCTCACCAAAACCCTCAGTGTAAGAGCAACAAGGCTCGATTGGCTAAAAATGGATTAACTGATCATTTGAATTTGGTCAGTACTTTTTAAAGATAACATTGTATCGTACAGTCTATTGAAGACTTAACAGCTCTAAGTGTATTATGATTGAGGATTCCACAGCACTAATCATTTGTCTCCAGTGCAAAACTAAAGATGCAAACTTCAAACATCTCAGCCGATTGACTGCATGTGTGTAATTGTGTATATGTTGATTTTTGGCTGAGCCATTGCTCTAATCTGTGGCTGGAAAGACTACAGTGTGAGACAGTGCTTAGTCGTTAGACTGAACACTTGTTTGCGGCAATCTTTTTTTTTTCTGTTAGCACTTCTCACCCAAGTTAATAAAGAATGAGAGAAAAAAAATAATACAAACCATTTAAACTGGAGACAAGGAGACAGAGGCCATGAAATGAAATTTCTGCACAATTTGCTCTAATAAGAAGAGGGGTTAAGGGGGGAGGGTTTGTCTATTCATTCGTTCAGTCGTTCTCCCTCTCCCTCGCTCTCCTTCTCCATTCATGGCTCACGTTTCAAGGTGAGCGCTGCTAGCTGCCGAATGCGATGGCAGGTTCAGAGGTGCCTCTGTTTTATAGCACGGAGGTGACTGCGAGCTCAACATGGTTGTTCCTGCGAGTCCTCGTCTGAAATTTTTTTCCCTGTGAAAAGACGGGACCTTTACGGCCTTCTAAACGCTTCTAAAGTGTTTGCCTCCGCTTTTTAAAGGGCCAATATTCTACATTTGCCCAAAATGTCAGTCCCTTCTCCAGACTTTCTTTATCTGCAACAATTAAATAGGCTATTTCTGTTACTGTGCCTTTAAGATAAAATTTAAATGTAAATGACCTCTGTTCTGACTGGCTGCCTTTCTTAGCCTGACCTATAAGAACTATTATGCCATGACTAAAACCCTCTGAGATCTCAGTCTGCTGAAGTTGGGTCATTGTTTTTTTTGTTCTGAAGCACATATTGTTTGTTTGTTTCATCCGATTTATGTCATGGAAAGGCAGGACTAAAAAACAGGAGAAATATTCTCTCACACAAGGATTAAGAAAGTTTCCAATCAAGATTAAGACTAAAGCTTTATTCAGACAGTCTTTGGTTTATATTGGGATAATATATACTGTGCAGCTACATGCCATGTCAGTAAAGAGTCAAAAAATAAGGTTATATTAATTCCATGCAAATTGCCAAGTACATATGCTATCATAACCTGTGGAAAAGGATTTTTGTGCACTTTATTTCTACAATAATACACACATGTTCTCTGAGACCTAAATCAAGCCAAGCATGTATTGTACTTCTTTAAATATATGTCTCTGAAAAGTAAACATTTCAGACACAATGTTGAGTGTTGACTGTGAGTTCTGAAGGTAATGGTCATGCTAATAAAACATTGACTTCACAGATGAATATATTCCCTACACAATTAAATAAATAGACAAGATTTCTACTAGTGAACAGGCGGAGGTAGTGTTTAAATCAAGTAGCACCTTCTTTCTGTGTCACTGATACTGCTATTTCTACTATTTCTACTACAGATGTCCCGAGGTAAACCTACATTGTTTCTCCTACTCAAGGGAAATTGAATTTTGATCAAATAGTACTTCAAAAGGTAGCATCAATAACTCTGCAACAGACCGCCCGCAGTAATAACACTTCTTGTTATGTCCTTCTTGTGACAAAGAATACAAAACGGAGTGTTTTAGAAGCTGGGGTTCTATTTATGAACTGGGAATTGAGCGTTTGAAAACCTTAATGATGTTTAGAACATCTAACATTTCATCTACTAAAAAAGCATTACTAGGCTTAGACTGGTCCTCCCACCCAAATCATGCATCAATTTATGGGCTACAGTCTCTAACAGAACATGAGCAAACCAGAGCTACAAGGTAGTGTCTTAGAAAGTGGCCAGTGAGTGCGAAGCATACATTAGAACACCTTTAGCCTTGAAGATTTTACATAGACCTACAATAACTGTTTTCTGTTCACAGTAATGTGTGAACAACCACTAATGTGGTTGTAAGTAAAAAATGGCTTGTCTGAAAGTGAGCATTAGAACAAACAGATACGAATCAAAATTCCCTGACAATCCAGTCCAATCCAGTAGAAACTTAGATCAACGAACTGAACGTCTAATGCCAATCAAACTGCCCCATTCAGTGTTTTCATGAACCATTAAGGCTCATTTTAAGTCCTTAATAAATGGGGCCGTCCTGCAGACAAAGAGAGAATAAAAGCCAAATGACTCATAAACAATCTTAGCAAATAACTGCAATTTCAGTCCTCTTGGAGAGTTCACGGCCGAGTGAGCACACACTCGGGTGCACGCACACACACAGGCACGCTCCATTACCCGTTTTCAATGCTGGCTCTACTTAATTTCTATGGAGCTGCCGACATAGACTTTCTGGAAGTTGTTGTATGCATGGATGCATGTTATTAATTAGCAGCCTTAATCAGTTCACACCTAATTAATCTTAATTTGGGGGAAAAATAGTTAATTACAACTTTCACTACGCAAACTGACCTGCTGAGCATGTTTTACAACACAAAGATAAGGCTAAAAATGAATATCAACATGCTTACCAGTAGTCCTATCAGTTGCTTATTTATTATGTCCGGAATATATTAAGAAGCCTCAACCAATTAGTACATTATTTCTTAGCAATTGTTGCTAATTTGCGCAGGTTTTTTATTGCATAAACTTTATTCGGCCAATAAATAATTTGTGACCTTTTGTTTTTTCAAAACACTTTTGTCAAAACATTTTCTCGTAAAATTTTGTTCATTTTTGTTTTGTTCTTTCTGTATCCTACACCACATCCACAAATGACCGTCTAAATGAAGAGCTGAGTGTGGTTTGAATGGGTTGAGAAAAAGAAAAATTATTTTGGTGACTATTGATGTCTAGTGCTTTTTTAAAAACCATGTAACCATACTAACTCTGGTTCTAAATTAAATAAAATTAGACTAAATTCAATATGGTTTTCAAACATCTCTAAGCTGCTCAGTGTAAAAGGAATATTTTGTAGATTATATTTTTTAGCAACATTATCATTTTAGGGGTTAAATCTGTAATGCTAATTTGTGGCGTGGTCTGCAAACTCTTGCTCTGTACTCCGGTCACGAGATTTGGTTCTATTTGTTAAAAAAATCACTGCAGCTCTGACTGTGTTACCCTTCGGCCAAGCTCTAAAGAAGAAGCTCAACATTATGTCTCAAATCTAAAATGATGCTGTAATGGTCTGGTCTGAATATTGCAATTTTTTTGCAACAAGAGGTTGAACGGCATTTATGCATGTTAATATTCTGTATTCGTAACTCACAATAGTAAATGTGTTTGTGAGCAGATCCTGAATAATCAACAGGTTTCAGTGGGTGCATGCTACAATGTTATCCACAGTCTGACCATTCTGATGCATTTTGAGTTACAAAGAGGTTTAGCCTGATTTGTGATGAAAAAATTAGGATTCGGCTCTCTTTGTCATCGCAAGTAGCTCACACTTCTCTAATTTTCTACCAAAATGACTAATGTAATTTATGACATTTCAGTTACTTGGTGTATGCAGTCCAAAAATGAAGAATAAATCTAGGTGTTATTACAGGAAAGGAACAGTCCAAAAAAGTCAATGGTGCAAAAGTGAACAGCCATTAATTAGCATAATGCTATCATGAACTTTAGTGGCTACAAGCCTTGCTGTTAATATTTGGTCAATATTTTCCTTTAACATGCAGTCTAATCATTTGGTCTCTTTTTGTAATGAAGTCTCATTACAAATGGTAAGCATGCCACCAACTGGACTTTCCACGTTACTACACTGGGAATCAACTCCAGTTCTAAGTGAATAGTCTCGATTGCAAAAGCCAAGGCATATGAAACAAACATTTATTAATATATTACTGAACTAGTTATGTTTCACCTTAGCAGCTAAGTTTGGGGAGCTTACAGCACCTAAATCAACTTGGTTTACTAAGATGGTCTTGTCCATTTGGCAGAATGGGTAGAATTTGGGCATTGGCAAAATTTAGATTTCGCATAGTCTTCAGGAAGCTAAAATGGTCTCTTATGTGGACACACCACAGCACAGTGTGAACTTCAATCTCTGTATTTTACCCATTCACCAAGTGAAGCATGGGGCACCCAGGAACACAACACTGGGGAAGCAGTGTATGGGAACAGGCATTTTGCTCAAGAGTACCTCGGCGGTGCCATGGGCATTTCTTGGATTTGAACACACGGCCTTCCGAACGCAAGGGCAAATCCCTAACCACCAGACCACCAGCTGCCCCAGAGCGTCAATTGATCCCGTACGTAAGGGATGATAGTTATTCACATGATTTATGTGGAAAGCCAGCAAAAGACACAGGCAACACAGAAATGGACGAAGGTATTGGGATACGCAGTGGCGTAACTATAGCAGGTTCGGCAGGTGCAGTCGCTCACGGCCCGTGATCTCTTGGGGCCCGTCACTACCCCAGACCGGCCTCCTTTAAAAAATTCCCTCAGAATTAAAAATCCTACCATCAACTAAAAACCTGCGTAATTCAGGTCTGCAGCGGTTTGCAGAAAGCCACAATAAAAAGTGTGCGGAGACGCGTGACTGCCGTGACGTTATGGAGCTGGTCCACCATTTACAGCCCTAACCATTTCCCGTTTCATGGAAGGTTTTCCAAAATATTTTGGAGTTTATGTGGAAATTAATTTCCATTAATTCTGTAGCTCACAATCTCCGTTCCATTTCATCCCAAAAGTGTTAAATGGGGTTAAAGTCAGGGCTCTGCTTCGACCAGTCAAGTTCTTCCACACAGAACATATCCAGCCAAGTCTTTATGGAGCTTGGTTTGTGCACTGGGACACAGTCATGCTGGAATAGAAATGGTTCTTCCCCAAACTGTGTCCTCAAATTTGGAATCATGGTGTTGTATAAAATGTGTTGGTATGCTGAAGCATTAAGATTGAACTTCACTGGAAGTAGGGGGTTAAGCCCAAACCCGGGGTGGAGTTAGCTCAGTGGGTAGGATACTTGCCTCTGGATACTAATTTCTGGGTTTGAATCCTACCTCCAGCACCACCACTGGGTTCCTCAGCAAGACCCTTAACCTCAAGTTGCTCCAGGGAGACTGTCCCCTGTAGTTAGGAATGGAAGTCGCTTTGGATAAAGGCGTCTGCTAAATGCTGTAAACGTAAACCCTGATAAACTGTTCTGTCCCAATACTTTTGTTCATATAGTGTGTAACTGAACGGGCGGTTTGTTTGTTTGTGGTATTTCAGCGGTACTTTGCTGCCACCATCCGGTCATTATGTATCATTACACTACTATCCATGACCTGTGAGAAAAAATAAGAAAAACTTTTATTAGTCCCACAAATGGGAAATTTGATTTGCAATGTCACGACAGAAACTGGACATTACAAAATAATCCCAGTAAAAACAATAGAAGAAAGACTATACCAACATTACAGTGTAAAATTTACACTATACACAATACAAAAAGTACAGTATACAAAACATATACAAATGTGGATGAGTGTAAACTTACATATGTATGTATGTACACATAGCATATGTATATAAATATGTACACAGTGGATATATAAATAAAAGGGGCTTTGAAAAGGTAATGCATGCCAATAAATGTGCTCACTTCCCAATGGCAAAAATAATATATAACACACCTGCTGTACACTCACTGGCCATTTTATTAGAAATTTCGTTTATACTGAGCAAGACCCATCTTTTTATCTCAGAACTGTGGTCTGGATTTATGACTGCTTCACTGCTGCAGCTTTTCCAGCTCCACATTCATTTTCTGAACCTTCCATTCCATATTTCGAAGGTGTATACTTTAAATGATTCAGGTTTGTTGCCATGCAAAGACATTATAGTTGAGTGCAGTAAAGTCTTTGTCATGTAAATGTTCCAGTTTGTATTTTGTGCACCATCATGATAGAAAAAGCCATTAGATGATTAGTAGACTGGCCACAAGATGATGCGCATGGTCAGCTATATTACTATTTAAACTTTGCTTGAAAGGTTGTCCTCTCTATGGAAAGGAAGTTGAAACAAATTGGCATCTGAGTGACACGAAAGAATAGACACCTTTGGTTCCCTAATCAGTAATTAATTGAAAGGTCCAATGGACCAAACCTGTTTTTTAGAGTTTGTGCAAGTCCCTTTACTGCCAGTGCTTCAGCAAACCAAGCAAGTGGATGTCGTCATGGTTCAACTTTGTGGAACCTTTTCTATTCCTGCATGAGTCTCAGTGCACAAAGCAAACACCATAAAGACATGGCTGGAAGTGTTGGTAGTGGAATAAGATAGTCCTTACCTCGACCCAATCCAACACCTTTGGGATGACCAGCTCCATATTAAAGTCTATGTATTTGAATGGAACTTCCTTAAAGTCCCTGTTGGTGACATGGTCAGACGTCTCAACACTTGTGTCATTGTGAACTTCAGGGAAGCAAAAGTGGTTTTGCACAGTATCACACAAATTACCCTTTATTTGCACTTTTGAGGAGTGTAGGGGGCTCAAAGTGTGCAAAGAAAACATCTTTCCAATATTTCCCTTTTTCAAGTGTAGACTATGGGCTTGACAAAACATGTTTCTGAAGATCTTTGCGCAAAATCACTTTATTCTTCACAATTTCAACATCAACAAACTTTATTCTTCACCATACCTGTCAAGTTTTGGATTTGAAAATAAGGGACATTTTCTGGCTCCCGCCGCAAGCAGTCCCCCCTTCTCTGTTCTGGCGTCCATCAACTTTGTTTTTTCTTCTGTATTTCCGCGGACCTCACACACTAACCTCGCTACAACTGCCACCTACAGCACTTGTAGTAGCTACTGCAGGTGGCAGATATCTTGAGGCTAGTGACTGAGGTCAGATTTGGGGGGGTGGCGTTTTTTTTTTCTTTAACGCAGGTTATAATACGGGAGATTTACGGGAAAATAGGACGTCGGCGGAAAAGAAGAGTAAATTACGAGACTTTCCCGGCCAAAACGGGATACTTGACAGGCAGTGTTGTGCATGAACTAGTTCAAAAGAACGCGTTCATTGAACACATTCATATTTCAGTGAACTTTGAACTGAAC
>JBBKCR010000080.1:17097171-17109354 GCA_037577295.1 Ladigesia roloffi | reverse complement strand
TTCACTTTGAGCATGTGTGAACTGAACTTTGAACTAGTTCATAAAAAGTGTGAACTTGCACAACACTGTTGACAGGTATGTTCACAGTTTCAAAACGAGCTGTTTTAAGACCGTGTCCATTATATGCAAACAGGGTGTTGCTGGCCACGTCCCATCCATCCTATGCTTAAACTCAGCTTAACATCTTGTTTGAGTGATTCATTCAGTCGCGCATGCGCATTTGCGCCATATCCTGTATTGGAATTGAGTCTCAAAACCGAAGACTCGAGAGATGCACTAATCAATTCTCTTTCCGGCTCAGCCTGCATAGGTTAACATTACGGGGCTGTCACGTGATGAATGTACAACTCAAACTCGAATACTCGAGATAAGAACTAATCAATTCTCTTTCCAGCTCAGCCTGTACTGGTTTCCCTCTCCACTGTGGCCTGTGGTTCACTAGGGGCTGGATCCTGTAAAGCTGTTTTGGGACATGTGTTGTGAAATGTGCTATAATTAAAGCTAAATTGAAACTTGATGCAGTGCATACACCTCAAAGTTTGTCATTTTACAAGATGGCTGTCAGATCACCACTGTAAAAAAGAACGGTTACTCACATTACTGCAGGATACCCATGAGCTCAACAAGTATAAATATTCTCCTCTTTTCTTCTTTTTTCAAGACGTTTCCAAACATTCCTTCATTTAATGTCCAGCAGGTTTTAATTCCTACCCATGCCTAACAAGCACTTGGGGTCCTCTGACCTCTAATTAATGTTTTTATTACATTTTCCAATATTTCTCTGGCAATTGCTTGCTCAATAAAAAAGGAATCCAATGATAGGTTTTGTCTGTCTGTTTATTACAAGCAAATATACAGTGTTTGTTTTTTTGCTGTTAATAGCTACAGAAAAGCTGGCAAAAATCCACATATATCTACAGATACCAATCTGTTAAAAACTGTATACAAAAAAGACCCCCAAACTGTACAGTGATTCATATTACTACATATATGCTGTACAGTATACATTAAAATATACAGTAAATAATTTTTGTTAAGAGCAACATCACACATTGTGCTGATGAATTTAAAAAGAAAGAAAGAAAAGTAAGGAAAACAAAAAGCAAAAAGACATTCGGTTAATCTGAATAGGCTGGCATTGATTTAGCCCCACTAGAGTCAGTAAAGCCTTAGCATGGAACAGTAGACATGTAGAATATTGTAGTATTTGGTCACACTTTTAGAACAGCAGCAAAATGTACGTCTTCCTATTTTCAGTGTGAGCGATCGTCGCATGTACGTCCTCGTAGAAACAGTGCACGTCCACATTTCTAATCGAAATCATAATCCAAAGAAAGAGAAGGAGGGTAAAGCTATCATTTTTTTAGCCTCTTCCTTTTACCGTTTTTACGTTGCAGGTGTCTCTAATTTTGGTTGGTACAAAACTGAAAGCAATGCTCTAAATCGAGACTAGTTGAACTTTTGAATACAAAAAAGTAGCAAAAATGACATTTTTCTTCCCCGATAAGATATAGAAAATAGCTAGATATCTGACAGATCTACAGGATAGCCAGTGCTTGAAAGTGCTAGGCTACATTCAGGAAAGCCCAGAGTCCAGGGACTGATTCCTGGGTTACACACACATACATACATACACACAAAGTTCTGATGTGATACAGTGGCTTATCAGCTCAAAAAGAGCAACACAGGTTTCTTGCTCTTCGTATGATGCGTCTGTGAAGGAGCCGTTTGTTCCTGCAGCCCTTTCTCGTAGCATGACACTCAGAAATTAGCATTGCTAACTTCGGTCGTTGCTGTTATTGTTCATCATGTATCCAGTGACGACACTTCAGACTTTACACGGAGCAACAAGTGGCTTGGATTTCCCAAAGGAACGTCTCAAAACATTCGTAGCCACCAATCAGAAGGATGTCTTTTGCAAACTCATTGCTAGTGTCTTTTGTAGCAACACTAACATTTTTTGAGCCGAACTGCTTTTATTTTTACATTCAAAATAATCAAATAATAAAAAAAAATTCTCAGCAACACTGACAGAATTAAGAAGAAAAAAAAAAAAAAACAAACAAGAACATTCTTCTCCAGTGCCACAGTGGTTCTAGGTTCCTATGAGCCAACATTAAAATACAGTGAAATACTGTGCAGCATGGTAACCAAACATAGTTGTCAAAACGAGTGTTAACTTAAAAAAAACAAAAAAACATCCATGAATATGCCCTTGTTTGGTTTCAGGTTTCAAGCGTAGTTTAAGTAGTTTAGATTTAGATACAGTAGGCCTGCCTTCTGTCAGGACATGATTTAGTATACGTAGCATTCCAGGACAAATAAAAAACAGAAGCGTGTCGGAGGCGAACGTGGATTACAGTAAGAATATGATGCAACACACTCACATACAGTTAATTTAGTGCAGTAGCTACACCGCTACCAACACAGGACATGCAAGGACTAAAAAAAAAAAAAAGACTTGGATGACCACTGAAAGCGTGTTTTGGAGTGTTGATTGACAGTCAATACATTCAGACACATTATATACCTTTGGACCACAAGCAAAGACACTTGTCAAGCTAGATCATGTATTCATTCATTCATAAATTCATTAAATCCATCCTTTGTCATTGTAAACCTCATCATGGACAGAAACATGGATATATATTTATAAATATATAGCTATATGCATGTACGAAATAGAACATTCTAGCATTTTGATTGTGACAAACATAAACTCCCATTAGTAAATCTTGACATCTTTCCAAAGCAACACCCTTGTCTCCCCCTTCCATAAAAAAAAAATAGACAGAATCATTCATCTTGGACATTCCCCATATTTTTAACAGGTGTGGAGAAAACTACACACATGCATCGTGAACTTTCCTATTTTAACATTTAAACGTTTGTACATAACTCGGGCACTTCCTAGGAAGCACCTGAAGGCACCTACTCACAAGCAGCTAAGACGTAAACAAACAAAAAAAAAGAATAAAAAAACAACAAAAGAATAAATAATACAGTAACACTATCTGAATGTTGGTCTCCTTAGTAGTCAACATCTCTTTCAATCTCGATCGCCCTCTCTCGCTCTACCTCTCTGACTCTGCCATGAACGATGGTTATAAAAGTCGGATGCTTGGCCATGTGATAAAGACAAGAGAGTGAAAGAAGGGATGAAACCTGAAGAGCGGGAGTGAAATCCAAGACATCTGAGGACAGGGGCGAGGACAAGACGACAAAAGAGGACAGGAAAATGGAATGTGAAATGAAAGGAAGCAAAAAAGGCACAATGACAAACTGGTGAAATGGAAAGATGTGAAAGCGTGTTATTTTCCAGCATCTGGCAACCTGAACTGGAGAACGGATCTGAATTTGGTTTCACACTGGACAATTTTCCAGTTGGGGTTCAGTTCGGTTTTCCAATTCAGATTCGGTTCTAGATCAGCTACTCTAAACTAAACCAGACTAAAGAGTCGTCACATGATCAGCATCCGGATCAACATCCAATGAAAATGAGATGCTTTTATGTTTCACAGGTCCGACACAAGAACCCTGTTTGCACAGGTAAATGTGAATAGGCTCTTCTGTTCACTATGACATGTTGTTCTGCAGTGGTATAGAATTTAGCTGTTAAAGGGAAGTGCTGCATAGTGCACAGTGGCCTCCGAGATGTGGCCTTTCTTTAGGAAACCTGCTTACTGAGTGACACGTTTAAATGAGATTTGGACGGATGAAGGACTTTCAGTGATGATCAGGCTGTCAATGGAAGTATGAAGCTGGTTTAGTGACTCAAGGCTCCAAACTGATAATGCAGCCTACATTCACAGAAGGTACATTATATGTGCACAAAACACTTAAAGACTATTATGATTATGGAAATATAAACATCTGGTACCAAGTAAATAAACTGCTAACCATTAGCGGCTACAATATTCAAGCGAAAAACAGGAGCCTTGGGTTACTAAGCCAGCAGCGGCAGACATGATGAGACTCTTGGCTACTGCAGTGCAACTCTTTAGCAAGAAGCAACTTTTTATGCTGATCCATGACAATCTTTCTGTGCACCTATTCAAACCACTTCTGTTGCAAGATCAGCCAGAAAAAGGTCATTTCCATCAGCGCTAGCTCTCTGCACCACTCTGCTGGTGCAACATGTGAACTTAAGGCAGTGTGGTGGGATTCTTCTAACACCATCCTACCCCCTTTCCCCACATCCTCATTCTGTGTGTATATATAAGGCAGAAATGACACTAGTTTACTCCGCTGTTTTCTCGAATTTAAAACCTTTGGTGTCCAAACTACAGTATGAAATCATGGGAAACGTGGAGGCATTAAGGCAGAAAAACATGAATGCTAAGGTAGATCGTTAGCTCTGCGAGCAAAACTGGCGAAAGTAGCCGATTCTTACGGAGAGCTCAAAGGAAAAGCTGGTTTGTGAGGGAAGGGGGTGACATGTTCTAAAGCCACTCTCTACACAACTACATCTAACAGTGAGTAACTCGCTGTCATGTCAACATAGAACCGCATGGTTCCGGACCCATATTTCCTAACCGTAGTTCTGGATTACTTGCAGATCTGACTTTTTATCTCCAGGACTAGAGTTGGGATAGCTTTTCTCTTTTTTTAAAGCATGGTTTAAAGTGATGTCTCATTGAAGGAGCCAAATGACTCCATTTGGAGCTGAATTATGGGGGAAGATGTTGTGACAGTCCAGTTACAGCTTGTTTCTTGTGTCTCCAGGACATAAGACGGACACACACAGACACACACACATCCACAACACACTGGCCTCTTCACTACACTAAAGCTCCGTCAAACATTGCGTCACTTACAGTGAAACACAACAACGCCTTATGGGGTGTTCCTCAAAAACAGATTTGCACAAATGCAACACCAGTTTGTTCTACAATTAAAAGAAAAAGAAAGAGAGAAAGAGAGAGAGAGAGACAAAAACACAGGGGGAGAACGAAGAGAAAAAAAAGAAGAGGGGGAAAGAAATGAGGATCAGTTTTCAGAGCATGCAAGGCCATTTAAAAATGTCATACATTTATCCACATTCATAGTGTACTGCGTGCGCTATGGGGTCAGGATTATTCCACACTGAAAGGGGGAAACTATATGCTAGCTGCTTAGCGCCAGTCTATTCGTTTCAAGTAATTTGTATAAGGGATGAGAAAAAGGACAACTGAGGGCAACACACACACACACACACACCTAGACCACACACAGACACACGCATACCCTACACAGGTAAATCAAGGTAAAAGGGTCCCAAGGCCCCCCTTAGCACAGCACTTTGAACACTCCTATCTGGAGCTGCCAATTTGGCCTCACTCCAAAGCACCAAGCAACAGCCAGCCCTGTTGCTGTGCGCTGCCTTGGAGTGTGCACTTCGAGTGCATACTTAGACGCCCCTCTTTTTCCATCGGTATCAATTCAGGATCAGTTCTACGTTCACATAAGCCAGTCTAGGAGGCATCTGAGAGTCAACATAGGACTGTCCAGATTTCTAGTCCATCTAGACCAGCAGGCTAGCCCTCTAGCGGGCTTCTTTCAGACGGAGGTTTCGGGCCCGGGCGCAGCGAAGGTGTAGCCCACCCCAGACAGCCTCGGGTTTTCCCCGAACGGGAGGAAGGAGCGGAAAGTGCAGTAGTTGGGACCACCCCCCCAGTGGGTGTACATCACTTTTTTGGGAGGGGAGGAGTCGGACCTGCGGTGGGCGTGATTCTGGCCGTCGTTGCCCCGTCCGCGGACAGGCGGTGCATGGAGGGAGGAGAGAGGGGTGAACTCCGACAGGTGACCCTTATAGAGTTTGTCTGCATTCTGTGGAGAGAGAGAGAAAAACAGAAGGGAGAAACGGTGGCGAGAAAGGGAGAGAGAGAGAAACAGAGAGAGATGTGAGAACCATCCGAGGTGAGGGTTTACGTTCATAAACATCACATGCGCAGATATCCGACGACCACAACGGTGTCACACAGGCAAAATAACCAGAAGCCCCAAACACAACATCTGCAGCAAATTCATGAGTAAACAAAAACTCAAACCATGCACTCATAAAAGAAGTGTGATCGTTCAGCCCTAGAAAGTGACTGACTTAGACGTTTCTCTGTAACTGTAAACTTCGGTTATGAGGCTTTTTTTGTGGTTAACAGTTAGATTATACCATTTTTATTTGTGGCTACACTTTGGTAATAAAGCATCCATTAGTGTGTCCTTGGATTTAAAACACACATATGAGTCTACATGTGGTTACCATGTGGTTATAGTATTGTTATTGAGCTTTTAGATGTTTACACTGTGGTTATAAAGCTATAACCTGTGGTTTACTTAAATATTGTATAAAGTAAACATGCACATTTTTCTTATTTGATCTGTGTGTGGTTGCATATTTGAAATAGAGATTAAAAGAACAACTAAGTTAGAGAATACAGATATTTTAGAATTGTAAATGTAATAGTTAGGTGGTACACCCTGTAATGCTATGCCCAAGAAGCTACAGCCAGTAAGTGGATACCTGCATGACTAAAAATATTCTGCAGTACCACACGTGGACACTGGAGGGCCTCAGAGGGCCGTGGCAGTGAAATGTGTGACGGTAAATATTATTTGATTTACTATTTAATTTTCCTTGGCTCGTAGGAGTATTCTAATTGAAGAGGAGGTCATCAGCGCCTTCTGGGACTGAACGGTCATTGAGATGTACAGACGGCTGTACTGTGCTGCATTCACTGGAATGAATACGAAGCAGATGAGAGCAATAAAACAAAAAGTCCCGAGTGAAAATATAGTGAGTCAGTGAGTGAGTGAGTGAGTAAGTGAGTGTGTGAATGTGTACAAGCGTGGCAACAGCAGAGCAATTAAGCTCCATCACTGTGTACACACCAACAAACACCCTGTTGTAGTGAAGCTCCCAAACCAAACCAGCCTGTCAGCTCTCACAGCAAAACACACTCCCACACCCTCACACCCTCACACCAGGGGTCCTTCAGCACCAGCACCGCCAGACTCATCAAATCTGAACCTAAAAACAACAGGATTAGAGCTGCTCTACATATGACCTCACAGTGATTTTGGACCTAAATTCCTACAAGGATGTTCAAGGAGACTATCAATATATAAGATAACCCTTTATTAGTCACTATTAGTCACTGATTTATAATAATATAATTATGTTATTAATGCTCTTTCTTCATTTTATAATTGTCTTTTGTATAGGTCTTGACCGTCTGACTGTGCTTGTTTGTGGAGGGAGAGAAGGCAACTCTTTTCTGAGCTACAGGTGAGGTTTTGTGTTTTTAAAATCTTTAAAAAGGTTAACCCTACATCTGCAGTTCTCAACTAAAGAAGGAATTTCCACCTCCAAACATTTCTTGGTTTATTTACTATATGTGGAACGAATGTAACATTTTGGAAATGTATTAACATTTATTAAGACTGATTAAAATTCTGGATTGAATGATTCTCATTCATTTCAGAGATAAAATTTTGTTTTAGCCACATTGTTCGACACTTCTCAAGTGTGTCTATGGCTAGTCACACGTCCCCCTGTGTCACTGCCATCATGAACTACGTGCCATATTAGTACACATTCTGTAGTGAGACAAAGTGGCCAGATAAACTACCTAGTTTCACTAATGTAGCCAAACAAATAAACTCAAGTCGGTGATTAACTGCGGGGCAGAAGTACATACTAGAAGTGGTGGCCGTCTGGAGGGCGGCCTCGTCCTCATAAGCAGTGCAAAAGGGGAACATGCAATTATAGTACTGAGGGGTTTTGGCGGTTGCATCTGGTTTGGAGAAAACGATTTACACTACTATGTCCCTTTGATGATCCGTTTTGATGACTAAAATTAATTTTAAAAGTGTCCTGGGTTCCTTTTATGTACATAAAAATAATTCTTATTATTATTTTTGTCTTTGTTACTATTGTTATTGTTGTTATTGTCCGCGTTATTGGTATATGTGAATAAAACGAAACCAGGACACACTTAAAACTATAATATTAGCAATGCTAATATTACTAATAATTTTATTATCAATAAGAATAATATTTAATTATTGTGATTATTATTAAAACCAGGTTTTAAATGAGGTTTAAAATATTTTGAAGCAAAATTATTGTTAGTACTATCAGATTACACTGACTACTAAGTACTGTTGTAAAAACTCGTAACTGCTAACAACGCTAAAGCACACTGTGATGACATATCTGGACAAGCCCATTTTATACAGTGTATTTTCACACGAGTGTGTCACACTGTTTGATGGGTCTGATGGTGCAGCATGCGTGTTAGTTGTAGACCCCCATATACTCTCTTTACCATGGAGCTGCTATGCCTCAGTGGTGGTCTGACCCCCATCTAACAGTGAATCTTCACTGTGTGCAAGAAAGGTCCTATCGGCTCTCATCCTCTGTAAACAGTCACACAAACACACACACACACACACACACACACACGCACTCAGCCTAAAATGTAAAACCGCATGTGGACATGTTGCTCCAGTCATTTTATTCCAGATGGAATTCTTCTCCGGAAAACTAGAATAAAAAAGTCTTAAAACAAGTGAAAAGTTACCAGCTCAGAAAGGGCACATCCCTTATTTTTCTTGTATTTTATTACTCACCCCAGCCCACACATTATTGAAGTGTTTAAGGTTGTACAAAAACAGTCTGATTCATTTTTAAAAGACAGTTTCCAACCCTCTATCTACAGCTCTGGAAAAAATAAGAGCAATTAATGCTTAAATCAGCATCCCTGAGTGTTACATAAAGCCCTACACAAGCAGATCATTCTACTTTATGAGGTAGTGATCACCTGAATCACATCTTATTTAATAAGGAAAAGGAGAAAAAACTGTAATCAATGGCATAACACTACTAGAATTACTTCAAAGGTAACTAATGTCATTTTAACAGTGAACAAGATCCTTTGTTTTCATTGAATATTTCGAGTTCTGTTAACACTGCATTATTTATCTTATTTCCATATCTTGTCATTTCCTTTAAGAGACTTGCACCTACACAAGATAAACTGAAGATTATGGCAGTGGTGTCTTTATTTTTTTCCAGAGCTGTATTTATTATTTAAACAAGCAGTTTAGTTACTGTGCCTTTAAAACTGAGACGTAAACAACCGGTGTTTTGACTGGCTCTCCTGTATTGAGTTCAAAAGGCCGCAGTACTCACTGTGCGCAGTAACATCACTCCCTATTACTCAGTTGTGAATGAAAAGCAGGTTTTGTTTAGGTTTTCCACATATAGAGTGAATCCTAAAACATGTCTAAAATAAAGTGACACCTTACAGTCACTTATGAAACACAGGCCAGCACACAGAGCGAAACGTGCGAAATATTTTATCTGCATGTAACCCAAGTGAAGCAGTGGCCAGCCACCAATGGGGGAGCAGTGTGTGGTGACGATACCTTTCTTAAGTGTACCTCAGTGGTGCCACTAGCAGTCCTGCGATTCGAACACATGATTTTCTGGACCCTAACCACCAGAGCACTATATACCCCAATCCTTGTCTAATGCTTGGCTGGTTTAAACATGTTAAAACTGGTCACTTCTGGTCAATCCATTACTGCATATATAGAAAAAAACAATATTTTTCCTCTTTTTTGGGGGATTTACATATTTGTGCCTATTCAGCCTACAGCAGTTTATCCCTGCCTTATACTAAGTGTATCAGTCAGGCTTACTTTTCGAATGAGGTGCAGATAATCACTCTTAAAGGCACAGTAGCCTATTAAAATTTTTTTAATTGAGGATAGAGACGTCAGAAGAAGGACCATTTAAAATTGAACTATTATTGTTATGCAACAGCACACTGGTGTGGACCTGAGAGAAGCAGATCAAAGAAGAAAAATATAAGACATGCGCCCTTTAAATGAAAGAAAATGGAACATGGGCACAACATTGCATACAAACTGTTTTCTTATCAAATCGTGTCACATTTAATAACAGCCTAATATCTGGATGGTACCATTCAACACACAGATGTCCGCGTTCATGCTGATGACACGTTACAGTGCATGCCGTGTAGAGGCACAGAAGCGTAAGTGGAACAGGCTTCACTCTAGGGTACTCCAGCACTTCTTGCCATCATGGCAGACAGCTGACAGTTCGGGAATCTTACACGCATTAATAATGTTTTCCTGATCATTTGCTGGGCTTTGTCAATTGCAATGATAATTACTATTATTAGAATTATGATTAAACATGAATTGCACCTTTAACCATAATTAAGTACTGAAATTTACAGTGATCTACAAGCTACCACTTTTTATTCTGTGATTTTTCTTAACCTCTATTCTCTAAGTAAAGATGGCTCTATACAGAATCTATTTTTTTTTTTAGATTTATTTTATTTATTTATTTTATTGTTGTGGTAAAATAGCACACAAAAGTTTTGGGCAAGTTTTGTCTATTTTCCAAAAAGCGCACATCCTCATGCTAATCATTTTAATGACTTAATCTTTCAAAAGTTTCTTTAATTTCTATTTACATCCATTTTCTTTGCCAAATGCAAAACATAACCACTTAAAATATTGTTATTAACTTAGTACGTTACTTTGAATTCAACATTCTGAACTAAACTAATAAAAAGTAATGCTGGATTTACCGGAATTAAAACGTTTAAACTCGCAGTTTAAAGGGGCTAAAATAGATTTTTCTTCCCCAGTAACTAGCTCCGAGTACCCAACAGTGCCTTGTTCTAGACAAACACAAACACACACACATACACTCATGCAGAGAGTGTGAAAGGATCACCTCCTGCCCAGTTCAGAAACTGATACTGCTGGAGGTCTGAGAGAGCATAAAGATGGTGGACTGCTCGGTGGTAAGGCACTGGCGCTTTGTCTGCCATACCACGGCGACGGGAGGGATACGGGGTTAAAGACACAGGGGAAAGGGCAAAAGTTCAAGGTTGCGATCACACGCCACAGGACAGGGAGAGGAGAGAAGGAGAAAAGGAGAAGGAAAAGACAAAAGGGTTTAGAACTGTAGAACTACTGAGCCATTAGGTATTAGCTTAGCTTAACCTCCAGATGTTAGTTTATTACATGGCAACCTTCCTTGAAAGACTAGTCAATCCAGATGAACTGACCATAAAAACAAGCTCACATCTACTAATTACAAGATATGCAATAAGCTAATAACCGTAATCTATGGGTATTTTTGGTTATTCCAAAGTGACTTCTTTAGATTCTAAAGAGGCTTTGGCTGAATTTTCTATTTGCACGACATGTTGGGTGCCTGAAGTTTGCTTTAACAGCTACACCGCATATGTAGCTAGCAAGAGAAGATTATACCCAGCAATTAGCACTGGGCAAGCTTCATGCCTGCATCAATACACACTTGCCTTCGCATCAGTCTACACATTAGCGTCGTAGCTCTAGTACAAATCTAAAAAGCAAAGCTCAGACATCAAACATGTTTCAGTGCATCAACTACATTCATTTTAAAAGGACAACTGTGTAGTTTTCTTTCACTAAATCTGCACTTTAAGGCCTCTTAATCTAAACAACTACTTGCATCTGTACAAAACCTTTAGAAAAATGTGAATCAGGAGGGCTGCTCATTCACAAACAGTCTTGTTAAAAAAACACACAAGCACACTTTAAAAGTTATTAATAAAACAAGCTTGGGGACAAAAAAAGTAATACAACATTCTCTTGAATAATATTTCTTCCCTTGGACTCCCTTGCAGAAGTGTGATGTAACCACCATGATTATATTCATCAGCATTATATACGTCGAAAAAATAAGCAAACCGAATGAAAGAAGAGGAGAATTGGAACACAGCAGCTGAGGACACTCTTAAGGTGCACACAGAAACCGCACTTACATTCTGTGTGCTCGGTACAGATCCATAGCATATGTAAATCTAAAAGCAGTCGATAAGCACAGTTACAAAAATATACAAACATAAAACAATACCTATACCACCATGATATCCATTTTGTACACATCTGAATATTTTTTCATGGACGGCTCTACCTGTATACTGAATGGACGGCTCTACCTGTATATCGAATGGACGGTTCTACCTGTATATCGAATGGACGGCTCTACCTGTATATCGAATGGACGGCTCTACCTGTATATCGAATGGACGGCTCTACCTGTATATCGAATGGACGGCTCTACCTGTATATCGAATGGACGGCTCTACCTGTATATCGAATGGACGGCTC
>JBBKCR010000080.1:17086176-17096289 GCA_037577295.1 Ladigesia roloffi | reverse complement strand
TCAGTCTCTCCTCAGCATCCTCCTCCCAACACACTCAGTCTCTCCTCAGCATCCTCCTCCCAACACACTCAGTCTCTGCCCAACATCCTCCTCCCAACACGGAGTCTCTCCTCAGCATCCTCCTCCCAACACACTCAGTCTCTCCTCAACATCCTTCTCCCACCACACTCAGTCTTTTCAACAAACCCAGCAATTCACTGTTACATTTTTTGTTTATGTGCTGTAACTGCTTATCATTCTGCATTTTCAAACCCTATGTAATGATACTGTAAAGCAGTATAGATTCTGTTTATTACAAAAGATAATTTGAAACAGCCTTGCGCTCATCATAAACACAATAAGGATGATCACAAACACACTTGCAAGTGTGCAAGTGTGTGGTGCGCTACCTTTAACGTGACCGTAAATACCAGCACTGTGAACACTAAAGTTCCGAATGTCCAGTTTCCAAACATCTGCAACAGAAAGATGGTAATAAAAACAATAAAACACACTTAATACAAATAAACAAAACACAAACACAAAAATGGCAGTAGTTTGGGTTAAACTATTTACCACTATTTGAAATGTACATAAAACCTGCAAGAGGCTGACCACAATATATCAATACATCTGAAGCGCTTTACTCCACTGACCTGGCCTCAATGCCCTCAGATTGTTTATAGTGGTGCTGCTAGTAAATTGTGTGGGGGGTTTGTACCTAAGCGTCCATTTGAGGATACTCCAAATTACTAAACTATAAACAAAGCCATCCTCTCAGTCGCTACATTTTTAGTAATGGTTTTTTATTGATATCTTTAACATTAACTCCTGATTTACTTTAGGCCCTTTAAGATTTGTAAATGAAGTCAGGGTCCTTTAATGGATACACAATGCAGTTGGGTCACAATAAAACTTGAAATGTTTTGTGTTACCGAATGTGTGTGTGTGTGTGTGTGTGTGTGTGTGTGTGTGTGTGTGTGTGTGTGTGTGTGTGTGTGTAGGACTCTTGACAGATTTTTGGCCCCCTCCTCCCCCTCATTTACTGTCCAAACACGGCACTAAATCAGGGGACAGAATGGACAGCCCTTCTAGAAACTTCCTTCACATCCGCTGACTGGCCTCTCCCACAATGACTCACTTCGAAAACAGCATAACAACAAACAGCTCCGACAGCAGCTGTGTTCATATACTTTACCTTTCAGCAGCATGAATCACAGTTTTAAAAAAGTACCATACAACAAAATAATGATGTTTTTTCCATAAACAAGCCACAGCAAACATGAAGAACACAGTGTTTGACGGTGTGTTTTAGAGCTTTAGTGAACACCATGTGAAGTTGATGAGTTGGTAATTCCAAAGTAAAACAGATGACATGAAGCACTGTGAACTTACCAGTGTGAGCAATCAAAATGAGGTCTACTGTTAGAAAGCACTGCAAGGGCGAAGGGTCTTTAATAGGTGTGAATACATTTATTTAAACTGTCGCATTTCTTTTTGACTCATCATGGTTTCTTAAGTGACAGGCAAACATCTGGAAATACCCACTAGTTAATTTGGGTTGTTTTGAATATTTTCTACTAAAAATTATGAGAATACACATACACAATAGGGACAAACAAAAGTATTTGTAAAGCTGGCTATTACATCATCAGGGACTTTAATGACGATGCATTAAAATACATAAGACTTTAATATGGAGCTAGAACAGCTTCCACTCTTCTTGAATGGCTTTCTACAAGATTTCAGTGTGAAATTTGTGCCCATTCATTCTGTGGAACATTAGTGAGGTCAGGCAGCGATATTGGATGAGAACATCTGGCTCACAATCTCCATTCCAGTTCATCCCAAAAGTGCTGGATGGGTTTGAGGTCAGGGCTCTGTGTGGGTCAGTCAAGTTCTTCCACACAAAACTCAACCAGTCATGTCTTTATGGAGCTTGCTTTGTGCACTGGGACACAGTCATGCTGGAATAGAAAAGGTTCTTGGCCAAACGGTGTCCACAAAGTTGGAAGCATTGCATTGTCCAGAAGGACTGCTGAAGCATTAAGGTTGTCTTTCACTGGAAGTAAGGGGCCATGAAAAACCGCTGTGTCCCAATACTTTTGTCCATATAGTGTATAAATATGTATTCTAAGTAACAAAGAACTCTCTACCAATCAATCAAGTTGATTTGGGGCAATAAAATACAGGTTTCATTCATCTGTGATCATTTGAATCATTTGAAACGAACACCTGCACCTGTTGCTTTCCACTTTTTTTTCTATACAAGCATTTTTTCAGTGAGAATTTAGGTTCTTTTGTCCATTCGCTCTTGCAGTGAGGCACGAGATGAGGTCCGACAAACCTACAAGGAGAACTAGAGCGACACCTGTCCTGTCGCAAGTGTTTCGCACTGAACACACACACACACAGACAAACAAACACATGTACTCCTACAGTACTACACGATGAGATGGGGAACATGAGGTGGGGGGAGGTGGCTAAACCTACAGCACCCAGGCCTAGTGAACGAGTTTAGTGGTTTGTTTACAGGACTAGGAGGTTATGAGGAGGAGGAGGACAGGGGGCAGAAACAGACCAAACTAAAACTAAAAAGAGGATGAGAGACAGATAGGGATAGGCTTACCATCTGTGTGTTGGTGGCCATTAGCTGAGGAAAGGAAGAGAAGCGAAAAAAAGGGGGGGGAGCAAAAAAGAAAGGAAGACAAGGTAGGAAAAGGCAGAGGTAGAGGAAAAAGTGAAAGAAGAGAGAGGAGAGGAAATAGAAAGAGAGAGAAATAAAAAAAGAAATTAACCGGAGAAGGGAGAAAGAGGGGAAAAGGGGGGGAAGAAAAGGGGGGGAGGGGCAAGAAAGTAAAGAAAAAATTAGGATGTTACAAAAAAACGTAAAAAATCAAATCAAAACAGGCAAAAAAAGCAATCCAAAAAGATTAATATGATTGAACTGAATGGCACAGAGAAAGATGTCTGATTTCCCACGCATGCTTTGTGTCGTACACATGAAGACGGAGAAGCACCCGTAACGGTTACAGACACGAGTGCAAAAAAAAGGAAGACAGACGGAGAAGTCTGCGAAGCTAGCTCATTTTACCACAAAGTCACAAACCAGGGAATCACTACACCCAGCACATCACGCGCCACACACACTCGTCCAGCCAGTACTGCACACTCACTCACGCTACATTTCTTCATGGAGGAAAGAAACCAAATCAGAAGACTGTGGATTGATAAATAAAAAACACAGATAAAAACAGGAGATGGTTCAGATGACGCTCATCAGGTCGTTACCTGTCCGTTGCTGGTGAAGGTGGTGTTATCGAACAGGAAGAAGGCGCCAAAAAAGAAGACCACCGCATCAAAAACTCCCAGGAAGGTCCAATAGACGAAGATAGGCCACTGCAGCAGGGAATTCTTCGCAATGTCTCTGGAAAAATAAAGAATAAATAAAAATATTACAATGTAGCCCGTACACTTCCACAATCCTACTGTGTCCTGTGTTTAACTTTCTGGTCGTCCAGGGTTTATGCGTACTATTATAAAAGACATTATTCACACTTAAACAGCCACTAAAGCTTTTGGTGCCAACCAAGTAAAATCATGAATGAGAAAATACCAAGTCATTCAGTACCTATACCTTCATCTAAGGGCTTTTTTAGTTCTGAATCAGATTTGTGCAAGACAACTGTTTATGCTGTAAATTAATTTAATGTTAATGAATGTTAATCACATGACCTTTTCATCTGCTGCAATTTAAGGACATTTTTGTTCTGTATTAATTTAAACAATTTTGTACGTCTGATTTCTTATACTAACGCCCTCGTCATTGTGTTGTTTATTTTTAGTTTTTTTACAGTCTATTATCTTTATTATTGCACTGAGCATGCTCATGAGACAAATCCCGTTTCTTACCAATCTTGCTCCAAACCATGCTACACTTATAACTTATTATAATTTATAATAGCATAGTTCAGCTTCCATTTATTATCATTTATTAAGTTGTTTTTCATTTGTTTTAAACATCTACTTAACTCATAATAAATGATAATAAAGGATATAATAACAAAATAATAATACAATAAAAGGAGCAGTTCAGGACACATGTTGTACTTGTAGGACTATGCCTGTGACAAACGCACTTTAGCTTGCAGTCTGTTTTGTCACTAAGAAAGATAAAGAACATGCCAGAATTATCCATCCAGGAGAAATACTATTGAGGACCAAGATGGCGGCTTACACTGGGATACTGCAAGGCTTCCAACACACTCAACCGTAAAAACCTACAGTTAATAGTACATCATCATGTGGAGACTCCCATTGTTTTTTTTAAATAAGAGGTTTTTCAAGTATGCAAACATGTAAACAAGCTTCAAAATGGAACGTTTCCTCCCCGGTCCTGGGACAGGAGGATCAGCCCACGTCTTTCGAGCTAACCCATTAGCATTGATTTTTTCCTGCTTTTTTAATAAGACAAATATTGGAAGTGAACTAAGTAGGACTTAACAATACTGCTGTTGATCAAACTGTTTAAAAAGCTTTACACTCCACCTTAAATCAAGGTGTCAATATGTACTTTTCTCCCAAAAGCTACACGTGAGCCTTCTACAGGCTCACTAACATACACTGAAGGGTTGAAGACTCCTGAAAGCGTAGCAATAGATCGATTTAGCACTTCAGCAGTACTGCTACAGTGCAATGATCCAAACAAGCCTTGTTTTTTTTCATGTAAGAGACAGAGGTTGTATGCAATTATGCCCACAGTGTATCGATCACCAGAATCGAGAATAAAGGACAGAACCAACAAAGCCTTCACTGCGGGATTAATAATAAAGGCCGGTGCGTCAGAAGCTTCTAGGCTCCAACACAATAATGAGGCACAATAAAAAAAGTTTGAATGGACTGAAGAGACGAGCAGAACGCGAGTGTATGATGTATTGAGTAAACATTTTGGAACACGCAGTTCACACCCAAAGCCCATACATGGTTAATATGGTATTTTTTCATGGTTGTGATGTCACAGTGTGCATGTAACTGCCCCAGCACACTGAATTAAAGCTGCTGTGCAGAGTGGCTGAGGTTTATTTTTATACTTTTTTATAACGTGAAGGCATTGAGACAATGCTAACAACATCAGTGACTGTCTGCTGCTCGTTGGCTATAACCGTTCATTGCTTCTGGTCAAACACAGAGTAGCAGCAAAAAATACAGGCCGTTTTAAAATATTTTTATGAGGGAATTGTAAACTTTAAAATCGCACCATTTCAAAATGGAAAATCTAGCGTAAATGTATTGAGGTGGAAAATAATCAAACAAGCAAAGCAAACAAAGCACTTGTAGAAATCCAGGCCATTTAACAAGACATTTGTAAGGGTTTCATAAAAAGAAATGTAATATAAAGTGAGACAGAGGACGGATAAGGAGCAATAAAAGGTTTTTATTAGCAGCCCTGCTGTTACCACTGCTCTAGCTGCAGAGAGCCAAGAAACGCTCCTCCATCTGTTCCATTTCCATTTACTGGTCCACTCTGACCCATTTCAGAGAGTGTGTGTGTGTGTGTGTGTGTGTGTACGAGCCAGTGACGGCCACCAAGTTCCCATCTGAAAATGAGGATGTGGTGGGTATAAATAGCCTGCATGTACAGAAGGAAGCCAAAGATAGAAACTTGCAAGCTTTGAAATATCAGAACCCTTCACATGCGAATGTGCATCGCTTTCTTATCTAGCCCTCAATAAACAGGATCTACACGACTATCAGAGCTACAATTGCAACTGATGTCCAGGTTTGAAGGATTATTGCAATTTGATGAATATGAGTCCACTTGATATACATGTTAATTGACCTATTTTAAACTGACATAAAAAGGCTTTGTGAATTTTTCCCTTCGAGATTAATCAACCTGGAACATCGGATTTACACAAAATGAACATAAGCCTAGGCAGATCATTGATTAATTAGTATACGTTGCTGCATGTTTGCTTGTGAGCAAATTTAAGTAGCAGCAGTGGTGTCAAAGCCTGTATTGTGTCTGTACGGCCTTGTTATAGATAAAACCACCTACGCAAGCATATTAGAGGATAACTAAGACTTCAATATCATTAAATACAGCATTAATAGCTACTTTGTATATTTAGTTCATGCACCATGGACCATAGACTTTTTTTTTTTTTACACACCATGGACGTTAGCAGTGATTTTACATGGTCTTCCACTTTGTGGCAATTCCTGAACGCTTCCACTTGCCACCAATACCACTTACACACTGGCACCCCATCACAGCAACACACATGAAGTCACTGAGCTCCCCAGAACAGCTCGATTTGTTTTGCAAATGTGTGTAAATGGATAATTCAATAATTAAGAGGTATTGTATGTATGTGTTTATGTATTTCTTGCTCTAATCCCAACCACAGACAAGCAAGGAGGATTTCGGAGCAGTTGGGGGGTTTGCTGGACCCACGGAGCCTCACCTGTATAGAGAAGGGTCCCGCTTGAGGATGTCCATGTTGATGTGCTGCTCGATAAGACTGTAGAGCAGGATGGGCAGGGAGGTGAAGCTGATATTGTACAGAGTGAGATATGCTGTGTCGTACAGTGGCTGCAGGAGGACAGCAAAGAAAAGATCAGAGTGCATTTAACCGCCGACTACAAAGAAGCCACAGAAGAACAAGCAGCAGCCCCGCAAGGAGACTTTCAAATGTTCAGAAATGTTTGGTGCTCATGAAGGCCTACCTGCTGGGAGAAGCCACAGAAAAACTGATAGAGGAACTGTGGAAAGATGAAGCACACATTCTGGAAGAGAGAAAGAGAAAAAGAGAGAGAGAGAGAGAGAGAGAGAGAGAGAGAGAGAGAAAGAGAGAGAGATCTTACAGATCTTCACTAGCTGCAATCCTAAGTGAACAAAACACCTGACAGTATGACGTGTGAACTCAGAGGCTATAAATAGCATCAGGGTGGCTTTAGTGGTGGAGCCAGTTTCTTTAAAACAGCAAACGCAGCATCTTTTCCAATAAAAAAAGACACATACATACCTACAAAAATGTCTTGTGCTAAGAGATGGTAAGATACCACTCCCTTTCTGAAATCTAAAGTATCCAACAAAGCTTTGATGTCTTCTCTTTGAAAGCTAGTACGTTTAAAATGAACTCCCTACCTCACACTCCACAGGAAGAGACACACAGCTTAAAAATGACATAACAGCGTGAGAGTGTGCTATTTCAGGATACATTTCTTACAGCGCTGGACTGGATTCATTTCTCCCTCCATCCTGCATTTTCTGCCAATATTGTCTGATACAGATTTCAAATCGGTTCTTCTACATATTCTCAAAATTCTCAACCATTTTGATGGTCAAAATTTCAGAGCATCCCTAATAATAAATTAAATTCTAATAGGAGTAATATAAATAATCCATTTCAAATTGGTAACAAAATATCAATCTGTAAGTCCTCTCATTTAAAGGTTATTACCTATAATACATCATTTAATAACTTGTTTACAGAAATTGTTCAAATATTCAAAAATGCAATAAAACAAGAAATACCTTTTGACTAACAGGCTGTAATTTGTAAGTTGTAATTACATATAAAATAACTATGATTGTGAACATGGAGTGTAATTTAAAACTCCTGAATGGTAGTTTACCTTTAATAGTGCAGCATAGTACCACAGTATTTAGTCCTGAGAACATGACGGACTAAGAGGCAGCCTGTGAGTGCCAGTCTCTATACAGAAAACAGCCCTTAATAGCTAATAACGATCAGTAAGACATTTTTTGACCTTCCTGCACAGTGAGATACTGACCTTGGGAGGGTTACTGTGTAAACGTTTGTGTAATAAAAAGTGAAGAACCCATACCTTGTAGAAGAAGTATTGCACCAGCTCAGATATTCTGATATAGTAGTAGTGTCCGTGCACCAGCAGCATCTTCTTCAGGTGTTTGAACTTGGGGATTGCATAGTCGCTGTTTCGGGCCGCCTGGCGTCCCTCCTTACCCATGATGCCTAGAAGAAGGATGAGGCCGAATTTGAAAGTCAGTTAGAGTAAGCAAGATGGTATGGAGAACTTGCAAGTCAAGACGTTTTTGTGCTTATTTGTGCTTCAAGCATTTTAACCCATAAAAGTGGTGACGATGACAAAAACATTGCATGATTTAATAACTTAATTTAAAAAAATGAATTTCTTATAAATTCAACTTAATTAATTTGATGGTGACCAATCATTCAACTGAGCATTTTGTTTTTTTGGAGGTGACTTTTTAAATGTTCTTTATTGGTAATTCCACCATATTAGTGTTACTTACAGTTCCATAAATCCATTTTTATTGGATTTAATTACACTTTTCATAAATATGTTTATATGTTCATGTTTCTGTGACTCTGTGCAGTCTTTACATACGCAATATCCTCCACAATCAATAAAGTTTTCTGTTTCTGATATATAATTATCTATACTACATTTAAATCAATAAAAAATAACTACACTAAAGACGGGACGACTGGGAAAAGGAACTATATGGTTTTACACAGAAAGTAAGCTATTTTATAGAAGGGAGACTTAAGAGACTCTAAGCAGAATTCAAGACTGGGGATTAGCCTGACCAATATGTTCACAATGCACTCAGCAATGCCAAGTGCAGGAGATCCTCTTTGCAGTTAAGACAGAGTTGACTGGGGCAGGAAACCTCTCCTGCTGCAGCTGCTGGAGAAAACCAGCCACATGCTCACCTATGCCCACGTGAGCTTCCAGGATCATGCTGACGTCGTTGGCCCCGTCCCCGATGGCCAGAGTGATGGGGTGCTCTTTGGAAGCCTTGATCAGCTTAACGATCTGGTAGAACAAAAAATATCTGATTTGACCGACCGACTGACCGACAGGCAGACCGACAGGCCTACCGACAGGCCGACCGACAGGCCGACCGACAGGCAGACCGACAGGCAGACCGACAGGCAGACCGACAGGCAGATCATTCAATCGATCGGTAGATAAAGAAAGGCACAGATAGAAAGAAAGACAGACAGACAGACAGACAGACAGACAGACAGACGGGCGGACTGACAGACATAACAGGAAGAACCGAAAGAAAGCAGGAGCAGCAGTAAAAAAGGGGCAGATAGACGGATAATAGACAGAAAAGGGGCAGATAGGCCCAGTTACCTGTGCTTTCTGGAGGGGGGCCATTCGGCAGCAGAGCACAGCACTGCAGTTTCTGCAGATCTCCAGAAAGATCTCTTTGTAGTTCCCCCCATTGCCCTCCTGTGTCGGCTTCATCACTGCGGACAGCGTCGCTCCATCAATAATCAGTCCATAGTCATGAAAATCACTCGAGAGGCTGTGGAGAGACACACGGTCACTACACATCAGTAATCATCGAATTATCTTCATAATTAATCGAGTGTACAGCGCTCGCACGAGGAGCACGATTCAAGAGACATAAGAGTGCGAGCATTTTTATCCTGTGTGAGCTGGGCAATAATCCGTTTTTTCACATTTCACATATCATTTGTTCTATTAATGTTATGCTTTTGCTGTTGAATTGGTAGCTCAGCTGAAAAGAGGCCTCTCAATCCCCGCCAACAGCCAATCAGAACTGGTCTTTTTATAGACTTTAATTAACTGTAATCACCGGATTAAATGCCGAAAGAGCAAATAATGGTAATTTCACCCTTCGCTTAATTAACGTCAACAAATGATCATATTTATCATTTAGTGGCGTGAGAATTTCGGTCCCTCTGGCACTTAAATGCTTCTTAGAGAGCAAAAGGAATTACTTCATTTTACACCTTGGATTTAAAACAATAAACGTGTCCGCCCACGTATGCAGTTTGTGTGTGTGGGATGGATGCGTCAGATGACTGCGTGACCTTGATTGTGAGCATGATCTTAATGAAACAGTACTGAATGCTAAGCATTGCGATGACTTTCTTGAGAAAGTGAAGTCAGTCAAGCTACAGTGTGAGAGATAATTAGTAATCGGTAATGGAAACATCAACACTTAAGTATATACAGGCATGGAAAAAATAAGAGACCACTTTTCCCCATTTTTCTGTTCACTGTTTGTACAATTGGTTGCTGTGTGTGTGTGTGTGTGTGTGTATGTGTGTGTGTGTGTGTGTGTGTGTGTGCCATACACAAATT
>JBBKCR010000080.1:16994108-17009970 GCA_037577295.1 Ladigesia roloffi | reverse complement strand
GGGAGATCTGATCAGCTCGCCACAGCGTCCCCGGCTCCGACTTCGTGAGACTTTCAGTCCAGTTCCTCACATGTGCCACCATGTTACAAAATCCAAATCCCGCCCCTAACCATCGCCGATTGGTCAATACCACACAGAGTTCATGTAGGCTTCTCATGCCATTCGTGGGGGGGACAGTCATTTGGCTTGCATACTGACAGGATTGTATTCTTTTAATGACGGTATAACGGTATTGAAACTGATACAGTTGTTATTTTTAGATACCGCGGTATTCCATATTACTGTGATACCGCCCAAGCCTACAGTGGAGTGTTTATAGTGTGCCTGCACGACTTCACAGTGCCAAACATACATAGTGAAATTTTCTGAAAGTTTTGAATGCTTTATATTTCAAATAAATATGACATGAATATCAGTAAAAGTATAGATAGCCCAATTATTTGGTGCAGAAAGAACTGCAACTGTTTCCACTAACTGTGCTGCACATCCGCTTGGAGTGATTTCAGCTCATTCCTTCACACACAACCTGATCAGCTGAGTGATGTGTGTTGGATAAACTTCCACAAACATGTTTTGAAGGTCAGATTTAGAGCCCTGTCCTTGATTTATAACGTGGTGCCCACTCACTCCTAGTTCTCATCCTATTGAGCGAAAAAGGTCTTTAATCCGTACTCTTTGTGAGTGACAACAAATATGTGAACCTTTAGGATTAACAGTTATGTAAGGTTGGATAATTTCCCAGTAATGTACAGGTGTCATATTTTTTTCAGTTGTTTAATTAGTTTAACTTCATCTACTTTTTAGTAATCTGATGGTCTTTAATCATATTTATGCAGAAATTTAGGAAATTCTCAAGGGTTCACAAGCTTTCAAGCATGCTTGTAGGTTCCCTTGGGCTGTAACTTGTAGAATTGATAGCCCTATAACTTTTGGGATATTTGGAGTAAACTGCAGCCTTTTACATACATTTTGAATCATGAATAACAATAACATCTTTTGTTTAATATGTCATATGAGAGCAGTTTTATACCTGTTCCTGCAGCCACATTGGTGTAAGCAGTGTACACCTCCGAAAAGGGTTGTCAGCAGGGATAAAAGGGTATGGAGAAGGAGAGAAATGACAGGGAGGTGAAAGTACCACTCTCCTGTCTGACCTCTTGTTAATTTGCAGGTGCTCGATAAGTCACTTTCCCCTGCTGAAATATTTCTGAACCCCTGAAGCTAACTCTTGTCTGCTCAGACATTTTGTTATTGACACATGATTGAACTCATTTAATTTTAAATCAGATATTATCTCTCAATTCTCCTCATGTGCATTGTCAGTGTCTGCAGTAGAATTGTCCAACATTACTCGGAAATCTAATTACCATACATCAGTTTAACATTTTCCTTCTTTTTGGAAGTGTCTAGTTTGGAAAAAACAAACAAAACAATCAATTTACCAATCAAGCAAAACATAGATTCATTTGAGTGTGGAATAAAGTTAAATGGGCATCGGTCTGGTGAGAAGCTCATACTCTGGTGTTTAATTAAACTTTGTGTGTTCGTAAGTGCATAGCTTTTAAATCTCACAGACCTTCCACACACATTTTTTGTATTATTTCCAGTTCTAAAATCTGAATGACTCGGACATGTTTGAAGCTACCGCGCATACACAATAATGTTTGAATTGACTGTGTTGCTATTCTTGGATTGCTTTTACTTAGCAGTTGTTAAAATAATATATTGTACTGTTGGATTAATTAACATTTTACTGTAGCACCTTACATAGCATGAAATATCAAAATACGAAATGTTAGAGGTCGACCGATATAGAATTTTACCAATACCGATAGCTAGGTTGGTCCGTACTTGCCGATAACTGATTAATTAGCCGAAGGTTTTTAAAATAGATACTGGATTTAAATAAATAAATAAATAAATAAAATCACAACACTCCATGTAAAATAGTACTGAATCATGAAAATGAGCTGTATGAAATAAAAATGAAAATATTAATAAATATTGTAGTAAATTAAAGTCATGCTTTCAAACTGATCAGCTATGGATCAGCATGACAAATAAATTAAGATTATCTGGGCCAAACCTTTTTTTTTTTATAGCTTGATTGTAGAATTGGGTTAAAGGAACCACAATCAAATGACCACAGTTCTTAGAACCTCGCCTCTCACAAAGTCCTCCTTATGTCTCTCAATCAGAATGTGGCTCTGGCTGTTCGTGGTTCCGATCTCGTGGGAAACAGATGATTGAGCGTTTGATAACCCATTATTTAATAACCAGAGTAGGCAGCTGCATCTCTACACACCTCAAAGTCTTTCAAAGAGAGTTATAGACATTGTTGCATAAACATTCAGACTTCTTCTTCTTTAAAGACCATATTACTGAGTTTTGTTTTAAGTAACGAGCTCTGTGGATTTGCAAGACGATTTCGTCCAGGGCTTTGTTCCCGATGCATTCATGAAGCATAATAACAGTTCAGTGCCTCCTAAAGAGGCTTATACCTGCAAATTCAACAAAGGTGTTGCAGCACCTTTTCAGACATCAGAAACGGAAAAGTAAGTGATGGTTAATGGTTCAATTCATGGAGCTTAGTGGTGACTGCTTGATTGCTTTTTATTCTAATTGGTGAATCCCCACCTGGTGAATGTGTGCAAAAATCTAGCAATTTACAAGGCAATATCTTGTAATGAAGCTTCAAAATTCACAAAAAGGCAGAACACATGTCAATGTTGTGTGCTAACACATGCCTGTGTGATATAGATGGCATTTACCCAGGTTCCAACATCATGTTGCAGTTTTCCAACATGTTAAATCTTGCTGTAAACATTTACAAAATCCAAATTCTGTGTTATAACACACATGAAGCCAAACGACAACTATACATCATTAAAACATCATTAAAACTACACATACTCATTCTCGCAACAACTGTGGTCGCTGTTACACACGACAATGCGGAATGTCTAGTTATACAGAGCTTTCTCCTTTTTGAATCTGAGCAGTCTGACGACAATAAACCATCTCTGCGAGCACATGTATATCACTTCGAGTGATTGATGTGTAGATGAATGCATGTTGACCTGTTTTTCTTGAGTGAAGAGGTATGATTGGTATCTGTCAGCCTTTATTTTGCCTGTCAATTACATGTGTGTGTGGGTGTCTGTGTCTGTCTCCTGCAGGCTTCAGAGGAGGTGTCTAAATGTCTGGTTGCGATGAAAGAGATTCTGTATGGCACCAATGACAAAGAGCCGCATACAGAGACGGTGGCCCAGCTGGCCCAAGAGTTGTACAACAGCGGCCTGCTCATTTCACTGGTGGAGAACCTGCAGGTCATCGACTTTGAGGTGATTTACTACATTTCTCAAGCTGTCGTGTTTTACTTTCACCTCAGTGTTTCATTTATTGTTTCTCAGTTATGGTTCATAGTTCACGATTGATGTTTTCCTGCTGCATTGTAACTCAAATCAATACACAAATACAATGTAAACAGGGAATTCTCTATTGTCTTAAATGTCGCTGATATAAAACAGTCTGCAAGTCATTGGCGGTCTGTCTTATGCATGGCTTAAATAAGGCTAATACAGAAGTTATTCATTCTTCTTGGTGTGGCCTTAAGGAATGCCAAACAGTTGACCGTATAATATCCAGCTCAAACCAACCCTTAAATTTTTTTGAGGCAGTCAAACCCATCAATAAAATTCTCTTCTGATGTGAGTTAAAGTATAAGTCAGATTGGCAGGACAAGTGTGGACAGTGCATTCAGACAATGATGGCTCACTAAAAAATGGCAGAGGGAAAAAATGTAACACGCTTTATTTCCACAAATGAAGTGATTTGGAGTCTGCCGGATGGGAGTTTTTTTGATACACCAACAATACACATACCTATTCAAGACGATGGGTTTTCTGTGTGTGTGTGTGTGTGTTTTTTTGTAAAGACAGTAGTAAATAAAAGGTAAAAACTTGTAAAAAACCTGTTTGTCTAGCTACATTGTGAAATTAATACATGCGTAATATTCATGATAATGGTGAAACCGTGATTGTTTAACATACAATAATCGTGCCATCAAAATCTGTAATCGTGACATCCCTATCTGTTTCAAGGAAGACACACTTAATAGACAGCAGAACAAGGAAAGTATGATACACTGATGCATGCCCAAAGATCTGTGAATAGAACATAAAATGAGCAAGAACCTGAGTGTACACAGAGTTTCAGTAGAAAATGTTTTTCACTTGTGTTGTAATCATTGTTTGTAATGTATATAATTTTCATACAACAATTATTTGTTGTTTTTGGTGGGTGTTTAGGGTAAGAAGGACGTGTGTCAAATCTTCAACAACATCCTGCGCAGGCAGATTGGCACCCGCAGCCCCACAGTTGAATACTTCTGCTCCCATCAGGAAGTGCTCTTCATCCTGCTCAAAGGGTAAGACACCGGACATCGCTCAGTTCACTATAGTTCACCTACAGCCTACTTCACTTCACTGACCGTCTTACTTCTGCATTCATATTGATAATGGTGTTTATAGTAATGGTGATCTTGACTTGAAATTCGGGATTTAAGTTCTCCTTCCCAATTTGGATTTTTCTTATTTTGCCAAACACTTTCACTGTGTGAATGAAACTGCACAATAAGACATTTGACACCACAAGGCACTGTTAAGTTATTTCCATTTACTGTCACTTTCATAGCTTCAGGTGTATGTTGTAGTCAGTGGAAAAAGTTGCAGTGACCGTTTGTTGCCTCTGCAGGTATGAGACTCCTCAGGTGGCCCTGAACTGTGGCATCATGCTCCGTGAGTGCATCCGGCACGAACCCCTGGCCAAAATCATCCTACACTCGGAGCACTTTAACAACTTCTTCAGCTATGTGGAGATGTCAACGTTTGACATCGCCTCTGACGCTTTCGCCACCTTCAAGGTGAGAGAACATTCTTCTTGTCTGTTTTTTTGCGAGGTTGCCTTGCTCAGCTTGATTCCTGAATTCATTCTTTTTCTTTTTCTTTCAGGACCTTCTTACAAGACACAAAGTTCTAGTGGCCGAATATTTAGAACAGAACTATGACGCAGTAAGTGAACTTTTTTTGTCCCCATCATTTAAAAATTCAGGCTATAAGGATACCCTTCCATAATTGCTTCAGTGCATGTTAGCATGCTAGCAAACAATCAGAAATAATTGGACTGGGAATGTAGCTGGTGTTAAAACCAAGAAGTATTCTAACCAGTCATTAAAAATGGTCTCTCTCATACCCTCCCAAGATTGTGGTATGCTATACTGGCAGCTTTTTGCTGCTGGTGACAAAACAGACTCCAAAGACTCTTGTGGAATTCACAATGTGGTAAATGTGAGTTATTTGCAGTATTTGTGTGGAATATCCTTATGAAAACCAGTTAGCCCCAAAACCATCAACAGGTGATTGAGAAACATCTGTCAAGGAGAGGGATATTTGAGGCAACAAGTGAACTGTCAGTTCTTGTGCTGGGATCAGCGAAATAGACAAGGATGTAAGGATCTGAGCCACTCTGTCATGGGTAGATGACTGTGAGAGGATAAGAGCATTTCCTTAATGGCAAGTCTTCTGGGATGTGTCCAGTATGCAGGGGCACCTACTAAAAGTGTTCCAAAGGAAGACAACCTGTGAACTTGCAGGACCTAAATGATCTGTCGCTAACGTCTTTGTGCCAAATTGTGTGGAGTCTATGCACATATTAGTCCGTTGGTTTTGATCTTCTGGTTGTTTATGTAAATCGGGGCGGAGCCTTGTACTGGTTGGCGAACATAGTAAATCCTGTTTTTTTCTCGTTTTCTTTCTCTCTGTGCAGGTCTTTGAGAACTATGAAAAGTTGCTGCATTCTGAAAATTACGTGACGAAGAGACAGTCACTGAAGGTGTGTTTCCTGGATTGTATCAGAGCATGGGTTAAAAGAGAAACTGGCCTGTATCAGCCTTCACTAGCCCTGTCACTGAAGTATGTGTGTATGTGTGCTTGACAGCTGTTGGGAGAGCTTCTCTTGGACAGACACAACTTCACTGTGATGACAAGGTACATCAGCAAGCCGGAGAACCTCAAGCTCATGATGAATCTACTGAGAGACAAAAGCCCCAACATTCAGTTTGAGGCATTCCATGTCTTCAAGGTAAGAAGACATGCCTTTATTATTTTCTTAGAGGATGTTGCTGCTATTCCAAGAATGAAAAGCTGATCTCATTATTCAGATATCTCAGTGAAATTCAGTTTGCAGTTCCTCATTTATCCCCAACAGAGTCAGCCCAGACTTAATTGGTTTCTGAAATGTGCTTCTTTATCGTTGTGCCGGAGCTACCATGCTGTTGTAGTGATTACATAGTGTAGCTAACAACTGAATGCATGCTTTATATGGACAAAAGTATTGGATCACACCCTTGAATTCAGGTGGTTAATTACTGAATGCACATGGCTGAGTGCACAAATCAAGCTCCATAAAGACATGGCTGGATGAGATTTACGTGGAGGAACTTGACAGGCACACAGAGACTCAACCCCATCCAACACATTTGGGATGAACTGGAACTTTTGCTGTTGAACGAGAAGGCCTAGCTTACCTGATAAATGCACTTCAGAGTGAGTGGACACAAATTCCCTCAGAAAATCCAAAATCTTGTGGAAATGTTTGTGTAATGTTCAGGTGTCCCAATACTTTTGTCTATTTAGTGTAGATTTGCTTATGTGGTTTCTGACAGACGTTGAGGCTTTAAGACAATTCTTGCTCTGTTACATTTGAACCCTACTTCATAAAGCACCATTCCTCTTTGTCCAGTGTTTTTTTAATTATTTTTATTGTAATGTTTGTTTTTTTTTTATGTTTTTCTTTCTAAGGTGTTTGTGGCTAACCCCAACAAGACACAGCCCATCGTAGACATCCTTCTGAAGAACCAAACGAAACTCATCGATTTCCTTAGCAACTTCCAGAAGGACCGCACAGACGACGAACAGTTTAACGACGAAAAGACGTACCTCATCAAACAGATACGAGACTTAAAGAAGCCAGCCTCCTAAACCTTAGCTAGCAATCGCATTATTAAGCACCTCATCTTTTTACTGAGGAAAAACAAAAAAAAATCACAAAAATCTATTAACAATAATAATTCTATTTAAAATCTCAAAACATTTTGTCTTTTCTTAGTCATGAAGCTCGCGAATTATTATAGTTTCTGATCACTGACAGTTCAGTTACTCTTATTAGCTTTCTTTCATGAACATTTTTCGTTCATTTCATAATTGAGTGTGCCACAATAGGATGTTTAAAACGAAAAAAGCAACCAATTTTTTGTTTCATGGAAGAACCAAAGGTTGTAGTAATCTCAAGAGAAGTGGGTGTGAGTCAGGACCTAAGAGAATGCTTCACATTTTCATTTTTACATTCTGATTATCGTACAACCTTCACCACTCCAAGTACTGTTCAGGCACCCACAGTTTCTGGCATGCTAAAGAAAGTGTTGCTCTTGTACATTTTGTAGACGATACCGGTAGAAGAATTGTAGGAAGGGAGGTTGCGTTCCCCAATTTATTTATAAAGCTTTGATTTTTCTCTGAGTTTAGAACTCCAGTATTTAGATACTTTTGTTTCTGCATTCCTTTACTCTTTTTCTACTCTTGTGTTTTTTTTCCCTCCTTTACTCGGATGCTGTACGCAACATTTTTTTTCTTCTGCACCTGTATGGCTTACTGCTGATTTACTTTGGGCTCAGAATTTCTTTATCAAAAAAAAATATATTGCTCATGTAATCCCCGTTTTTTGTTTTGTTTTGGTTTTTTGTTTTGGATCAAAGAATGGTTTGATTATACCAGTATTTTTATTATACGATTTCTGCCATGAAACAGAAGCAGACTTGATCTTAATGTGTGCTTAAGTAATATATTAGACCTTACTTTTTTCTCTCTCTCTTGAGTTATCAAATGTTTAGCAAAACAGGGCGTGACCTTGTCATTTTCTGTTTCTACTTGACATGTTTACCTATCGTGTTTAAAAATAATAATAATAAGAAGAAGAAAAAGCTGGTTTTAGTCTGAAATAGAAAGTTGGTGCCATTTTAGAACATCTGAAAGTCTACTTTGGCACTTTTCTGTAGTATTATCTTTGGCAGATGAAATGGGTGGGGGGTGGGATGGTTTTCCATCCCTGTCTACAGGTGTCTGTCTCTTCTATACTGTAGTACAGCATGTAGATGCGGCTATAGTACTTTGGTAATGCTGTGGCGCATTCAGTGCTATAGTATTCCTATAGAAGGTTTAATAGCCTCCTATAGGGTCCATGTAGGAGCTTACTATAGTGTGTTCTATAATTTAGTATCTCACTAATACTATTGTACAATTATTACGTTGTAGTACACGTGCAGTACTAGAGTCCTTTCTGTACTATAGCATTCCTATAGTACTGCGATTTTCTTCAGTAGCCATTATTCTAGCTCTTCATTTGTGATTTTGGCAGACGAGATGTCTTAGGTTCGTAGCTAAAACACAGTTGAGGACACGAACGTACAAAACAGGTGCCTTTTATTGTGTTATGGTGTTTTGTTTTGTTTTTTTTCCCTGCTTGTTTTTGTATTAAAAAAAAAAACTGATCTTTTCTTAGGGGGAGCTTAATTTTTTTGTTTGTGTTAATTTTTTTTGTTTTAAATATGTTCTAGTTGAGCATATTTGGATCGATTAAGCAGTGAACCTCTTTAACTCGCTATATTTGAGTTATGCTGATGAAGAAAACTTAGTTTTGTTCTTTGCAGCTGCAGTTTTATTGATTCAGTTGTTATAATTGTCTGTGACCTAACCATTAGTCGGATCAAGGGGGAAATGTATGCTGAGGTGGTCTTTTGACCCATGTTATAACACATATTACTTGCCAATTATGTGAAAATTCTTGTTTTGTTCATATATATATATATGCTGATCTTTCACATTTTCTCCATTTTTATGGGTTTCTCTGAAATTTTGAGTTTATAACAGTTTTGTCCTCAGAAATAGACAAAAAAAATAAATCCAGGACCGAATTTCAATGCGAAGTAAAGCCCCAGCATATTAATTGCCAAATCTTTATTCTGAAGAAGAAGAAATCCAAACTGTCACACTGTTTGCTTCCCGTCCTCTCGCATTAAAAGCTCAGATTGGGAGCAGGCTTTTCAGTATTGCGCAATGTAAAGTGAACCATGAAAATATATAAGCCCTTTGGTAGGGCAATCATTAAATATAGTAATGCATCTGAGCCAAATTTATTATCTTCACACCTTTACATGTAACAATAAAGCTGCAGTAAAAATGAAATCAAAATGAGCTACCATATCAAAAAAACTGGTCATTTTCCATGCCACACATGGTTGCATCCTTCCTTCTTAAATGCTAATTGTACCATATCACCAATAAAGGAAAATTCAAGCATTACCATTAACGTTCTTGTTTTTTGTGCGTGTGTCATTTCACTTACGAAGAATATATTGTTAGCTGTTAATAAAAACTGAACAACCGTGGTGTTTTGTTTTGGCTTTTGAGGACAATTAGCTGAAGGCTAGTATACACAAGGCTACGTGACATACGCTACATCGACGGAAGTCTTTGGACACCTGACCATTACGCTAACAGGGATTTTCCATTCAATTATATAGACTTAGCCTTGGTCTGCTGAAGCATCAAAATTGTCCTTCACTGGACGTAAAGGAGCCTAGCTCAAATCCCGAAAAATAGGTCCCTGTCCCAATACTTTTGACCACGTAACGAACATAAATCTTTTACCATTTACAAACGCTTATGCAAATAAGCATCCTCAAATCTTCATGGAGGTAAAGATTGACTATACCAGACGTAATGATAGTTGGAAAGAAACTTAGTAAATTTGTATATGTTAATGTGCCGTGTTTCATTGTGAATACTGGCCTTAAGTTAAGTATATCCAATGTTTCCTCGCTGCGGATTACTGTGCTACTCAGTGCTAACAACATGGTTCTAAAACTATCTTCCTATTACATTAAATTACGTGTATGACTGGGTAAAAGTCAGGTTTGGTTGGATTATACATTGTCTCATTTTCTGTACGTTTCATTTGGGGTTTCTACAGCATCACTAAAAAAACATTTTAATAACCGCTTTCTAGGATATAATTCTGTAAGAGTTTGTCTTTGTTCATCCAACTGGATGCCTGGAAGGATTGAGGTAAGAGTGGACAATGTAGGAAAAACAACATTTTCATATTACATCACACAACAGATTTCATCCGTAGACGTAAATAAAACACCAGCAGCGCCACGTAAAACAAAATTTTCCCCCATTACAGACTCTTTAATTGCTCTAAATCTTTTTTTTTATGATACACACTGCAACTGTACTAGAAGTACCTTTCTTTTTTAAGTGCAACAAAGGTAACTTCACAGTATTCATCCCTGCTCCAAGATAAAACATAAATTATAGGTTTATTGTGCATAGGATCTGAGACATGAGGGTTTTTTTTTGTTAGATAAGTTATTTTATGCAGGATTATCAGGTTAATGTGGCTGGAATCCAGGCCTGAGTGGATGGAGGGAACCGTTGGGGCTTATGTTCTCAGTCTCTTAGTGCCTTGACACTCCGAATCTTCGTACCTTCTGTGTTTCAAGCAGCCATCTGCAGGTAAAATGCGAAAGGAAAAACAAATAATTCTTCAGAACAGGAACCTAGAAAAAGTAGTTTGCGGTAATTTTCCTTTATAAATTAAAATTACTTTTTGTTTTTTAAAACGTTTTTTAAAAGTGAAGTTAATGGTAGTATCTACATCTGAAATTTCCCATATAGCTGGAACTGCCTGCTATTTGTTTTCTGGGACTGCCCAAGATTTATTTCCTATTAATTAAAAATAAATCAAAATTATGTTTTCTTGACACCATTTTGGTGCTACTGTTTTTTTAACAAAACAGACGTTCTACCACAGATCATAAATGAAAGTATGAAAATGAAAAATGTAACTAAAATGTAATTGTGGAACTATACACAATTTCTTTGCACCAAGAAAAAATCCCTTATTTCTTTTTTCCCCTTTCGAAGTAAATTTAAATGAAGCACATGAATAGATTCAGCAACTAATATTCTACCTCCACTCATCCTTAAAGAGCCTAATCTCCATTTATACTGGATAAATATTTCATGATTAACAGCCTGACAGACATGTGACAGAAAAGTTATGAATAAACCATGAATAAAAGCATGTAAAATTAACCTGCATGAATAGTTACATTTTGTCTTCCTCTATAAATTTAACATAACTATTTTGGAGTTGGGAGGTTTAATTGTGACAGTGATGTTACATTTAATAATTAACACAAACCATTAATTCAGAAAATATTGTCTTACTTGCTAGAGGAGGAGCAGCTTGTTTAGAGACGTTTCTGGCGAGAGACGACTTTTGCCACTGAGAAAACACAGACATTTTTGTTAAGTACACATAAATGTAATACATGAGACATGTTTTTTTAAACCCAACACTACTGCACACAGAATGACTGTACAGTCTTCACGCTGGTTTTGCGCTCTATTTATAGGTTGTTGTTTTTAAACCTTACATGGACAAAAGTATTGGGACACTCCTGTTTTTCATGGTTATAGTTGGACCCCTTACTTCTAGTGAAGGACAATTAACGCTTCGGCATACCAAGACATTTTGGACAAAGCAATGCTTCCAACTTTTTGAACAGAGTTTGGGAAAAAATCTTTTCTAGTCCAGTGCACAAAGCAAGCTCCATAAAAACATGGCGGGATGGGTTTGGTGTGGATAAACTTCACTGGTCCGCCACAAAGCCCTGACCTGGAACGGACATCGGTAAGGTGTCCCAATACTTTTGTGCACATAATGTGTTTTATTGAATGAATGTTCACAGAAATGGATGTGTGAGAAATAGGTGTGTGTTTATATATCAGCTACTGTGTATTGGAAGATACATTGTAAATAAAGACATCATCACAAACACACACCCAGGAAAGCCTGATTCTAATTACTATTCATAAAATGGTGAAGGTTTTATAGACCACCTGGCCACATAAGGCAGATTATTATGGAAATGTAGAACAAGCATGTAAAGAAATGCAACTTTATATTCTAAAATGACATTTCCCACTAATAATGTTTTTTTTTTAGCTTTTTCCCTTCAGAGTGAATACAATAGAAAACATAAAGAAAGACCTGGTGGTCAATTACACTAGATTCCAGTCTGAATAACATTATTCTTGCCTTTTGAATAAATACAGGTGGCCTTTGGTGAAAATTTTAAGAGGGAATGAAGTGAAACCAGTCCAACCCTTAGTATGCTCTTAAACAGATGACATGTAAGGCAATGTTTTTGCAAAAAACAATCAGTAGGATGGCGAGTTCCACATTAAACCACCCCGAGAGCCTGAATGAATCATGAGACTCCTGAGAAAGAGAAAGACGGTGAAGGTGTGAGCGTACGATGAATTTCTGCACTTGGCTGAGCTGACTGAAGAGCATGTAGGAGATGTCGTGCTTGTCCTTGCCGCTGTCCAGATCAGTGGTGTAAATCTGCTTGATGCCTGCACCTCGGATCAGAGGCACACACTCATCACACGGGCACTTGGTCACGAACAGCATGGTGTTCTCCTGCCCCCTCACCTCGGCACTCCTGCGCACAGAGGAGAACGGGACCGTCAACACACAGCACCAGGAAACTCAACAAACTTAAACTGTGATTAAACCTCCCTTAATTCAGCCCTGAAAACACTCCAGAAACCCCTTCATGTGAGTTAAGTGGCCCATAATTTGTGAACTGATCCTTTAATTTTACCTTATAATCAGATTTAAGGGTGTGAAACCCCTTAATCCTAAACATAAGGTACTAATTCCGGAGGGTCTATTATTTAAGAGGCAAATTAGAAAAAGTAAGGGGGGGATTCGGTAGTTTTAATTCATAATCAGCCTTAATCTGTGCATTTTTTCTCCTTAATTTTCCTTAAGGTGACGTTAAGGGGTTTTGTTTCACAGTGCACCAGCCTCTGTAACAAGATTAACTAATTAAAAAAAGCTGGAATAGGATTACTAACTGGGTACCAACTCGACCATCAATACTGATGATCCCAAACATATTAAGAAGGTAAGAGATTCCAATAATGAACACTTGAAGAACACCAGTTAATTTTATACCATCCCAGGTCGATTCTTAATGAATCTGAATGAAAAAAATAGTGTGCAAAGATGTCATCAGAGCAATAGTTGATGTTTTCAGTTCTTAGGTTGAATAACATATTGTTGGCAATCAGCTGCTAGGATGAGTCTCAGAATAAACCAATTAGATTTACAGTCCCCAGGATCAATGGAATCACATGGGAGGGGTGACTCCACCCCTTGCGCTATTCATTGTGAGAGACATTCAGAATCTCTGCTGCTGTAGGAAAGTGGGGTAGTAATGAAAGCACTCACTTTCTGTGCAAGGATGTACCAACCAATCAGATAACAGAACACCAGACTCTGGTCAGCCAATTAAAACACAGGATTCTGCCAGCCAATTACAATAAAGGCTTCTGCCAGCCAATCACAACACAGGATATTGCCAGCCAATCAAAACACAGTATTCTACCAGCCAATTAAAACACAGGATTCGGTCAACCAGTGAGGAGATTATGGTAAAACACCTTCGACACCAATGTAACTGAGCAAGTGATTTAAAAAAATTCATGAGGTTCTCAAATTCCTCCTGAATAGGCCATCGCAGTTAATGAGTAATGATCAGTTTGTGTTTTTGAAAAATGGAATCCCTGGAAGTTCCAAATTGCTAAACATGTTCAATTATCCTCACGTGAAATTCAAAAATGTGAAGACCTATTGTATAAAGGTAGTATGGTTAAGGAAGTGTTCTGTGTTATCTGGGCTCAGAACGAATCCCTCACTTTTGGATAAATAAAGAGTGGTTCCTGCTGTGCACCGTTCTCACCTGAAAGTGAGTGCATTCTGCTCGGCGTGGATGATGTAGCGGTACTTGCGATGGCGCCTCTCCTCCTGTCTGGTGTCCATCTGTGGGAACTCTGCGTACTCCGATCCCGCGGGGTAGGCATTATACCCACAGCCCACCAGGTACATGGCGCCTGTACCGTCACACTCGGGCCGCTGGGGGACAAGGACAGGCAAAGAAACTCACTCAAAGAGAGTTAGACACAGTTAAAGGAAAACCTAAACCTGTCGATATTAATATAAACAACAAAAAATGTCTTTGATCTATTAGTAGACATGCTAACACATCAGTATCACTTTTGGGCAGATAACAATTTTAGGCTCTGATCTGGAACCAATATCCTGGCTAACATTTCAAAATTCTATTGGAAATCACATAGATATTATTTCCCTCTCTGTATCCTCCTTCTCACCTATTGTTTTATTGACATTGTGGTTTTTTTTGTTTTAGTGGTTGTTTTTCTGTTTATGTCCCCTTACCTTGTCTGTTCTACTATGCTTAAATAAAAAAAGATGAATGAATGGATGAATGAATGAATGAATGAATGAATGAATGAATGAATGAATGAATGAATTAATGAATTAATCGTTACTGGCTTAAATACTGCACAAAATAATTTCTTTATCAGGTAGGTCTGGCTAACATGCACAGTCTGTTCCAAAAGTCATAGCACAATTGATCCAGAAGGGAAAAAAATGTCTGTGTGTAACTCAAAGCACTGAAGTTGCTATTAAATGTGTAAAAATTGCTTTGAGAACAATTATTGAGAAGATGGAATAAATGGTCACTGCGAACATACAATCAGAGAACACAATGTCAACAAACTCTCTGGAAGGCGTGTTAAAAGAAAGTTGTTAGATAAATAGAAAGGTATTTTAATCTTGTAATAGAAATATAAGCCTTTATCTCGAGTTGTTGAAACACGATGTGACCATTTGAACTTACCCCTTTGTCCTCGGCCCAAATGACTGTGCCCACTCCCACTTTAGGATCTTCTAAAATACACAACAAACAGAAGAATGCACCGTAAAAATGTAAAACAACAATTTATCTGGCTTTCGGCTGGGAAATACTGTTGAATACCCTAAGACGGGTGATATTTGTCTGTAAAACACGGCCGTCTGAGATGTGACCGAATAATTTTCATAATTTAGAACACTCAGAAACTGATGAATGAACCCGAATAAATCAAGGGTACCTCACCTGTTCTATAAGCTAGCAGCGTGGCTTGTAGGATGCAGTGCCGTACGACCTCCTGAGGTAATGCGGTCTGACCAGTGGACGAGGGTTCAGTCTCATAGAACCCGTACTCTTCTTTCAGAACCGGAATACTGGCAGCCACCGAGGCCAAAACTTTAATCAAGTCTTTCATGTGCTGCTGCAGCGTACCGAAAGACGGCTCGGCGCAGAGGTTCTCCAGGCCCATCCTACCGAGCAGCTCTTTGTGCTGAAGCTCGTCCTCTATTAGGAACTTTCTAGAAAAGTCATCCCAGTTTCTCCAGCGTTCCTTCATAAAGAGTTCCTTGACGTCCCGTGCAGGGTCGTCTACCGCTACCGAGCCAAGGAAGTCACTGTTCCGGGAGGTCTCTTCCACAAACTGAAGCATGGAGCTGGCCAGAGGCTGCAGGAGGACGCAAATGTGCGGTCTGCTGTTGGACTTTAACCTCTCAGCCGCCAGAGCGTCCAGCACCGCCTCATGAAGACGAGCCTCTGCAGCACTACTCCCATCAGACAGAAGACTGACCTCAGCATCAGCCGGCCAGTAAGATATCCTGTTCACACCAGCTGGGGGGGGGGGCACGAGAGAGAGAGAGAGAGAGAGAGAGACAGAGAGAAAGAGAGAGAGAGAGAGACAGAGAGAGATCGAGAGCGAGAGAGAGAGAGAGACACAGAGAGAGAGAGAGA
>JBBKCR010000080.1:16972265-16990021 GCA_037577295.1 Ladigesia roloffi | reverse complement strand
TATAAATAAACCCGTGTAGATCCATAGATGTATTGGATATGTCTGTATGTATGTGTAATACGAGAAACACTAATACTTCAATGAAGTCAATGAAGGGCAGGTAAACAGAAGCATTATCATTATGTAATATAGGTAATAGAGATGAATTATAAAGCAGATTTGACAGTGACAGGTGTGTGTTTGTCCTCACCCTGCACCCTGCAGTCAGTCTGAGTGCTGCTGTTCCTCACATCTCTGTTCTCTGTGCCCCCCTCACAGTTCTCCTCCACTCCTGCACCCGGACCTGTGTTGTGTGAGGTTTCCATACAGGATCAGTGTGTGGAGCGAGGGTTTTCCTCCTCCAGACCTCGTCCTGTCCGATCACAGCTCTCTGTCCACATCACTCTCTTCCTACAACGTTCTGACGTCACCCTGTAGGAGGAGCTCCCCCGTGACCTTTAAATCCGGGTTGCCAGATATTCCTCAAGAATCCCCGAGACGCCTGGCTCTGCCTTGACTATTTGATAGAATAGAATAAAAACCTCCAAGGACAGTTTATATTTATTCTGTTAAATTTAATCTGCACAGGTAAGAAAAAAATAGTAGTAAGTGAAAACATATTTCTAACGTTTAAATATGGAGTGTTCAAGATATACACATTGTGCAATCGTGTATGTGATGAGTAATTTTGCATCTTTAATTGAAGATTTAGTTGCTCTTTACAGGTCATTTGGAAATGTTTTTTTCCAATTAAATTTTTTCCATGAGAAAGATCACATTTTGACTTGCTGAATTATTTTAATAGATGTATAATAGGTTAATAGGTGTGTGTAGAATTCAGATGTGTTAAGATTAAAGCAAAGCAGTGTAGTGTGAGTCGTTGCTGGACAATCTTAATACAAGAGTTTATTACTTGTTCATTACATACTCCATGGCTAATTAACTTTACACTGTATCAAGAGCTGGATGCATTAGAATCAATATTGATTCCTATATTTTACATTGGAATATCGGCATCAGTTTCAATGCATAACAGTTAACAATTGCGGTAAAAAAGGCAAAAGAAAAAGATACTGAAAAATGATTAACTCAAAGTGTAAAGCATAGCTTTATTTACGTATGACATTACACGAATACTGCTGCAGGTTTAAGCAAATTTCTCCAAAACTGTGTAAAAACATTACAATATTTACATTTCACACGATTCGATTCTACAGAAAGCTGTCAAAAATTCACAATGTGGGCATCTGAGCAAAAATCCAAAATTAACCAATGATGGGTCACACAAACCTGAAGCCATTTAAAACCCACAGTGCCAAGTAAATAATGGACACTTACAGAAGCCTCTAATAATGCACTGATTAGTGGTAAGAGGCTGCTGTTCTTGGACTATACGTCTTCAGGGGGGTTCCCCTCTCGATAATCCACGACTTTCTGAATGTGGACACTAGTAAGACATAGTCAGGTAAAAAAAATAAAAAAAGTCACATGATCACATCTGGTCCCGCAAAATCATCTGCACACCGATTAAGCCTGGTTCTAGACTAATATTATTCAGTGGTGTATTCTCAATAACCTTCTCCAGACAAAAATAAATAAATATTTAAAGGAAAGTGCAATATTCAGCCATCGACCAGTATTCAAAAAAGTAAAAAAAAGTGTTATTTCCCTTAAGGAGTGGATATGCAGTGCACAGTTTAGGGCAACAAGACTGTTGTTGATTGTGCTGGAGTTTGCACTGTCTGAACAGCTCATGCCAGATTTTATTCCATATACTAATATACAGGCATGGAAAATATAATAAATAAGAGACCACATTTCTTTTTTCTGTTCACCGTTTGTACACTGTGTGGCAGTGTGTGTGTGTGTGTGTAAAATGCACAGGTTGCTATTCTCTTCGGAACTATTTCAGTGTGCGTGTGTAAAAAATTAGAAACACCTCCATGTGTGTTCTGAGTGCAGTAGTGTGTGTAGAGCAGCTTTTTCTATGGTCTGTATTCCAGCAGCTTCACTCCTGATTCTGTTTCTGATGGATGAAAGTCACAAATGCACACACTCTGCTCTTAACATCACCGTTTTAACTGTTGCATTTGTAAAGTAACAGTGTAGTTTAACAAATTATTTTTATGTATTATTTAATAAATTATTTGTATGTATTATTTTTTACATTTTCTCTATTTCCAAGCGTGGTCAGTAGTTTATAAAACAATAGTGAGATGCACAATTTACACAGACACACTCCCACACATTACAAAAGCAATACCCGGCGGGAAAAACAAGATGGCGTCTGTGTTTTTTTCCATGGCCATACTTTCTAATATCTGCAATCACACCCTTTTATAAAAAGACAAATGCAGTGCACTAAACCAGACACTACCACATCCCAGTAACTCACCTCTCCAACACCGCCAGAGAGGACATGAGAAAGAAAGATCACAAATTGTTGCGATTTGAGCAAAACCTTGTATGTCTGTCTTTTTTCTTTTTTTTTTTATAACCCAAATATGAGTTGATATACTTACTGTGTGAAATGAACAAATGAATGAGTTAACGGAAACGGCCCAAAACGACTTGTCCTTTTAAGTTATTATTTATGAGATACAAGGTTTTCTTCTTATGGCCAGAAAATGTGACTCACACCAAAGCAACCCACACATTTCAGTTCACACGACAGCACAAACAACTCCAGCCGAAGTGTTCGGAAAAGAAACGTCGCAAACATTAAAACAAGAAATTCCAGACTTGAAGCCATATAAAGTAACAGATCAGCTGCATGACGGACATTTGCCTTAACTGAAATTGTAACATCTGCTCTAAAGCCTGACCTAGTTTGTAAAATTGTAAAAGTGCTGATAACTCAAACGGACATTTCCTAAAACATATATTCAAGACAGGCTAAACTTGAACCACTTGCACCTGTGGCTCCTCAAACGCATACAGCAGATTCCTGCCCACTGATCTGATGGGCAATTAGTGAGAAAAGCCTTAAATCCATACAGGTGCCTTCGATGGAATGAATCTGGGCCTACATGCACAACAAGTCCATGCAGCAGACTCCCACCCGCAGGGTTTCCTGCTTTGAAGGTCGACAGCCTGCTATTAGTAGCAGCGCCATCTAGTGACGTGGATGACAGCCTGCAGTAACAGATGGGCTCCTGGGCTTACAAGCCTCTACGTGTGCACACGTGATGCTGGTCTGGGGCCAGCGAGTCAGTTTTTGAAGGCTCCGCAGCGACTGGCTCTGCAGATAAACTCCTTCAGCATGTTCCCGTCGATCTGCCAGAACGCAGCGGTCTGGGTGACCTCGGTCAGGTGGTTCACACAGAACTTGAAACAGAACTCCTCCAGATCCTTAAGCAACAGAGATGTTTATCAGTATGACCTCTCCGCAATCATATTTACAGAGATTTCCACAAAGTACTTTGGCAAAAAGCTGCAAAATTATTTGAAGATTATGGGCAGGTTTACAAGCTAGATCTGAAACTAATCACATACTGTAGTTAAGACGAAATGATCAACCTAGCCTTTCTTTTCTGAGGTAAATGAATAGCTGCTCGTTTAATTAGATTTTTTAGCCAGTATTGTTCTTTGGTGTTGGTTTTGTCAGCTAATAGTTATTTTATTTCCTTAAAATTAAGGTGACTATATAAACAAAACCCTTCCAATTTGGGCTTCAGTGGAGCTTTGACAAAAACTCAACAAAATAAATGGTAGCAAGCATGTCCGCTGTGCTGCTAAGAGCAAAACACATATCTGGATCCTTTGTCACAGTAATGCTTAGGCAATATTTACAGTATTTAATATTTGTATACGTATTTGACATGTCTAAAAGTTACTACGAAGTTACATTTTGTAGCGCCTTTCACAATCTCAAGGACACTTCTGTGACAAGCTTGAACAACTGATTCTATATATTTTTTAAAAAGCTCAGTTTCACTGAGCTACCATAAAATAAGCTGCCACGATTCCAACGCTCACTGTGTTTTGCTCCATGTTATGAGTCAAGGTTAGTTATACCTCAGCATCATATCTGACTGCAGCAGACAGCAGGGAGAAGGCGTTCTCCACAGTGATACCTCGCTTTATGATGTGCTGACACAGCCGCTTCAGCCTGTTCTCACAGTACGAGGTTGCCAGATCCAGCAGTCCTGTGGAGAAAAGTGCTCTGTAATTGTAGCATCACAAATAATTGAGGCACAGATAAAAGGCAAAAAAGCGTCTATACTGTGTTTTTACTGCTCAAATTAAAAGTAAAGCAATCCATGCATTCAATTATCTAATGTACTTATTATATTTGGGCCTTAGAATAATCACAACATTAGGGCTGTTATTAAAAAAGGTGAACAATAAAGGTTTTAAAAATGAACAAAGACTAAATTGTATACAAATGTAACAGGCTTGCTTATTTACTGTAAAAGTATGTATTGTACACATACAATGTTTTTTTTAAACTTTAAGACATACCTATACTAATTTTTTTTCATGTTTCAGACTGTTCACATGTTGAACTCACCAATGGCGTCCTCTGGGGGAAGATCAACAGTGTCTGTGTACAGAAACTCCAGGAAAGAGCGGTAGACAGGATAAGAAAACTGATCAATCTCTATGATCTCTTTCATATCTTCGTTCCAGTGGGACTGAAACATGGATCGGAAGTGTTCACATCTGTAATGGGATTGAAATGGTGACAACAATAATATTAAAGGAAGGTTTTAATGATCGTAAATGGATGCTTTCTACACTTGTTTCTAAGGCTTAGTTGTTCATAGGGGAATATGAAGTTCACAGTGCATATATCCACTTTCAAATCACACATTTAGGTTTTTGACTGTTTTTGACTACATTTATAGATATTTTTAAAAAAGTAAGCTTTCATGAGCATAAACTAAAATGTTTAAAAAAGAAAATATAAAACAGTACTAATCCCAAACAAAAGGTCCCTTAAAGAAGAAGGACAGACAATACTTATTTTCTGTCACTGTAAATGAACACTGCTCTCTTTCTTTCTCTCTTTCTCTTTCTTTCTCTCTTTCTCTTTCTTTCTCTCTTTCTCTTTCTTTCTCTCTTTCGCACGCACGCACGCACGCGCACACACACACACACACAATTAAATTTGTAATCAATTAAGACACCGAATATCCAAACTGCAAGCACTGCATTGCATAATCTGTGTAGCAAGTTCTGATTGGCTGAACTTTTACACTCTTTCATGCTGCTACCAATAAATAATATATTAATAATGAAAAATCATGACATCATCAAAAACTAAGTGCAATGAAATGAAGAGAGCAAGCACCTGATTTTAAGCACCGCTTTGTGAACGTGAATTACTTTTCCATCTACACTGAACTTGAGGTCTGAAGTCTCGGGGCTGTCGAACTCTTTCTTCAGAGACTGGGCCACTGTCAGGAAGTCGTCGTGCTCTACCAGAAGAATAACAGTTGTGTTATTGCACTTCAGGCTTGGAAGAAGGAGGGGTGAGGAGGAGCTGTGTTTTCATTAGAGCTAAATATTTTTAGATACACACGACTTAATCCAGCTCTGGTCATGAGAGTAGCTCTAAACTGCCGATCTGAACATGAGATAAGTGACAGTTAAGTTCACAGCCAAACAAGAAACAATTAAAGCATTCTTTTACCCCCTCCGTGTTTACAATAATGAATATTAGATTATCCTACTGCTTTCTCAAATTAGGATAGCCTGATTAAAAGATCATTACATTAAAAGCTATATCATCTTTTTTCCAGTAAAACACTTGAAATGTTTGAAAAATTGCACTTATAATCACAAAATTACTCAATACACACTATATACATACATACATATACATATCTATATACATACACACACACATTATATATATATACATAAATATATATATGTGTGTGTGTGTGTGTGTGTGTGTGTATAGATATGTATATGTATATTTTTTTTTTTACTGTTCTGCCAATAATAACTTCTGTTACACAAAATTGAAACAATATGTTGCAAAAATACATTTACTTCTTACTCTAGACATCTCTAAGCTGTGCCTGCTGAGAACAGCATCACAGCAAAGCAATATCATTATCAATTTGTGGCATCCTGATCAATTTCAAAATTGCATATATAATCATTAAATCTATCATTTATTCATTAATAGATATTGCCCTCAAAGCAAAATGACAACTCACTTGAAGGCTGCGCTTAATCTGTGCCAGGCAAATGCCAACAGACAAACACAAGCTGTCCTGGAACTCAAAAAAGGGCATGCTTACTAAAAGACTCACCCATTGACAGCAGCCTCCACATTACCGAGGGAGTGGCAAAGCAAGCAAAGACGTCATCGGTACAGGAGAAGTGCGTGAGGTGGGGCAGGACGATGGACTGGCCTCTACACTGACCCCACATGTACACCTGGCCGCTCTGGGTCTTTGCTGCAGAGGTGTGAGTGGAGTGGCAGGCGGCTATCTCCACAATCCTGGACAAATGAGAAGAAAGAGGAGGGGGGAGGAACAGGAGTGGTGGAAAGGAAAGGGAAGGGACCCAGGTGGAGGAGTTGAGAGGTAAGAGAGAAAAGGAAGAAAGGACAAAAAGAAACACAGAGAATGGAGAACTGGTTCAGAACTGTCAAATAAATACTTCAACATAATTTTTATTATGTTTTATTAATTTTATTATTAACTTGTAACACATTCAAAGGGGCAGTTCACTTCGCCAAAAGGACAAAACCTTTTTAAAATTTGTAAAATGCAAATCGGTAGCTGCTCACTTTTTTGTTATTAGCATTGTCCGCATTTTTTTGACAATTCGAGAAAAGGTCTGTCCTTTCAAGAATCAGGAAGTCTGCCATCTTACTTTGAATGAAAAAACAAAGAACCATGACAGGATTCTCAAAACAGGAAGGACGGGGGGGAACTTCCCAGCAGGCCGAGAGGAAACGACTCTAGGATGCAACAATGCAGAGGGCTGCTGGTGCTCTGATGGACCACGCTCTCAACATTGTTCGTTATTAACTCAACGTGACCACATTACCACACCCAGAGCTCAACTCGGTCTAAGACCTCACGCTGAAATGGAGAGATCAAAAGCAAACATGAAGCGCAACAAAAATAAATAAACAAAAAAAATTAAGCTGTGCGCTTTCAGTGCCCAAAGTAAATTAAACTTCACATTAATATACAACATAAGAGGCCTATATGCACAAACACACACACACACACACACAAACACACATTATATATACAGCTCTGGAAAAAAAATAAGAGCACTGCAATTCCTTTTTAAATATGGATCTCTATGTAGGATTATGTGAATTATTTTTACTTCTGTGAACACAGCAATCGTTGTCTTTTTTTGATATGTTGTCTTTTTTTTTAAATGATGCTTTAATTACAACCACACACACACAAACACACACACACAAACACAAAGGGGGTAAAATACAAGAGGCACATGCTTATTAATAAAACCCTAATGCAAAAAACATGAGCTAAATATCCGGGCAGGAAAACACTCTAAATAAAATGGGAAAAGAGGAACAAAAACCAACAAAAACCAACAAAAAGCCCCCCCCCCACCCCCCCCCACCCAAATGTTTGTTCTCCATTTTCTCACCTCTCTTTCTCAGCCATGACCTGAACGGGGCTAAGTTGGTTGCTCTTGTTGCCTGTACCGAGCTGACCATAAGTGTTGGCTCCCCATGCATAGAGAAGACCCTCATCTGTTAGTGCCAATGAGTGGGCGTAACCAGACGCAATCTAAAACAGACAGAACAGACGTACATGAAACAACTGGGTCTCAGGGGAAAAAAACATGCAATACCTGTTTGTCTAAACTATAAAAAGCTGTGTTAACTATTAATGCATTAAGGAGTATTTACAGAATTAACACTGTTTATGTACATGTACATACATATTTAACAATTCGATGACATTATGATTTAAATGTTCAACCACTTCAGGTCACACCTTAAACACTTGGTTAAGGTGAAAATTTTCTTGGGATTATCACCCTGAAAGAATCCACTGCCATTAGGAAATACATTTGCCCTGAAGGGGAGTACTTGGTCTGTTTATGTAGGAGAACACTGCAACAGTGTCCCATCTTGTCTTTTTATCCTGGTGCCATTTCCACCTAGGTAAGAGACACTTATGCATGCAGCGATCCAAAAGATGTAAAAGTATGATTTATCAGACCAGGCCAACTTCTTCATGAGTCTAATAGGTGCATTCAGCACTGTACAGGGGTCAGCATGGGCACTCTGACTGGTCTGAAGTAACGCAGTCCAATACCCACTTTGCCGTGTGTTCGGCCAACCTTCTTTTATAGCCAACATTTTTTTTTAGCAATCTGAGCTACAATTGATCTTCTTTTGGAAGTTCTGTTCACTTCTATTCGGCTACTGTGGAGTATTAGATTTAAACACTGAAAAAATTAATATCCATACGTAATTATCGATCAGTATGAAAGTATGAATAGGTTCCCATAACAAAATCCTTCACGTCTCTCACGGTAACCATTGTGTGATCATACCTGCAGAACACAGAGTCCCTGCAACGCTGCTAACCGGCACGGAGTCAGCTGATTCCCATTGTTACCCAATCCGAGCTGTCCATTACCATTATAGCCCCAACCATAAACCTGCAAAAACAATAAAACATTCATGAAGAAAACATCTTTACAAAAATATTATCTGGAATATAAAGGAGCAATTCACCATTCTTAGGAGAGATGCCTTACAAGAACCTCTTATTTCTTTTTCTTTTACAAGAACAACATTTTTAAATGGAAGGTGGTTTAAATCATTCTGTAAATAAACTAAATAACACAAAACATAAAACTTAACAGTTAAAAAACCTCTCCGCATAATATAAAAAATGTATTTTCCTAATAAAGGCCTATAACCACTTAAAACATTTATTTTTAAGAAGATAAAGTAGGTTAATCCAATAATGTCCAATATGTACAGCAGAACATGTGCAAAAATGTCACGTTATTGTCTAGACTTGCATAGTTGCACTTAAACTTTAAAACTTTAAAATACTGTTTAAATATATAGTTGCTGTGTGGTATTTGTGGTATTTGTTTTTTTTTGTTATTTTTCATGAATCAATACTATTGGTCAGCCTCCACATGGGTCTGTAAAATTTGGAAATTATTAACCAATGAAAAAATAGATATACCAATTAGTTATACCAAAATTTTTGTTAGTTTTTTGAGTATCTGAAATATATCAGTTTTGGACAAAAAAAAAGTATTGGGACGCCTGACCAGTCCACCAACTGGTTTCGGCCCGACAGCGACAATATTCTAGTAATTCACTTTGGACCTAAAGGTCCAGCCCAAAATGTCACAAAGTCTAAAAGCAATTTGCTTATTCTGCGTCAATGACAAAACATAAGATGTTTTATTGGTCAATTCTAAGCCAATAGAAATCCAGTAAGGTTTTGTTTTTACCTCCCCGTTGTCTGACACAGCCATAGAAGAGGTCTGGCCACAGGCTACACTAACCACCACTTTGTTCTGGAGACAGTTGGACACTTTACGTGGTGTTGGCTGGTTGGCAGTGGAACCAGAACCCACTTGACCACAGTTGTTGTAGCCCCAGGCGAAAACCTGAGAGAACAACAGTAGCATCACACAAAAACAAAGACATTAATGAACAATACATGGAAAGGTTTTTAAAGCTTTCTTTTAAACTGAAATCTCAAGAAAAGTACAATATTTATGCTAATTCAATACACACACCCTTTTTTTTTTTTTTTACAATAAACTATTTCTCTTCTACCTAATGTAGCACATTCAACTCAATTACACTACATGAAAGTAAAGCTTTAAATCCTTTATCCAAAATTTTTTAATAATATGAGTATTTAAAATAAAAGGACTGATACCACGTATAACAGATATTTGCCGTTTTTCTGCAATGCAAGTGCACGTGACAATTGTTTTTAAATGACCTTGTTTTATGCTGAGTGACATATTTGGCCAAATGTACGACAGAACTCTATTATCTGAACATGCTGTTACCACGTGAACGAAAGCAATGGTTTATGGTCCTTTTTCTTTAAATAATACAATTAGTGTTTACATATCAGAATTCAATACAAATAAATGATACCATGCATGTATAAGGCAAAAACAAATAACAGAGAAACATATATTCTTATTTTATTATTTTTTTTACTGAGACCTGAAAGAGACAAAAGTCTTTAACGCTTTGTCCCCTGAATCACGCAATCTCTCTCACAGCTAGTTCACTATTGCAAACTCCTCTGACTGAGAAAAAGCTGGGTTGTTTCAAAACTAAATCCAATCTAATGCCTTTAATATGCAACTAACCCATATTCCTAACCCACATTCGGACGTTCTGAGAAAGAAAATGGAGGTGAGGGGGAAGGTAATGAGGAATTTTTGGGGCAGGATTACTGGATTAGACATTGAAACATGTTACATTTGAACTAGGAGCAACAGGAATTCTCTTTTAAAACACTTCATCATGTAGTGTTCATATTGACCACTGTCTTTACAGACGTAGTATTGACATTTTTAATTAAGCTTTTTTACGTTATTCCATAACACTGCTCAGTGGTAATAACATTTAAATGAAACAAATGTGATCATCAAACATATCTGATCAAACTGATCTATTTGAGGATTTTTCTGAAGTGTTTTGATGATGGCACGACTGACTTAGATGAATACTCCAATATTAAACACCTGCCTATTGGCTTGTACTAATGATCAATTATATTCAAATTATCGCTTACAATAATGAATGAAACGCAGCAGATATTTGCAGAAAACAGTAAAAGTCAAGTAATTAAAGAGGCCAGAGTGTGTTTCAGGCTTAGTCTTTCATCTTATCTCACCTCCCCTTCATGGGTGAGGGCCATCGAGTGGTGCGACCCACAGGCCACCTCAATCACCCTCTTGTTCTGCAGGTTAGTGGACACCAGCACAGGAGACACTCCCTGATTGGTTGTTCCATTGCCAAGCTGACTGTACCCATTGTGCCCCCATGCATAAAGCTCTCCTTCTGCAAAAGATGCATCATGGTCATAACAGGTCGTTAAACAGTGTCCAACAGCATAACTGAAAAACACTACGTTAAAATGTATCATATGACATAAAAAGACACCACATCACCTATAGGAAATAATTCTCTTACTGCTTGCACTGACCGTGAGAAATACAGTACAGATCGTTTCAATGGCAATGCTGTGTATGTTAGTTTAATTTTCCTTGTTTATCCTTTTAAAAAACATTTTCATGCAAACCTGAGAACACCCAGTAAATCAATCTACCGCTTCTATATCTGGCAGTATCATTTAAAGGTAAGAATGTTCTGAGAACACTGCGAAATACAACTCTGAGACAATATTTGCAAACTAAGCCATACCCTCTGTAGCAAGTAGCACATGTGGTCCGCTGCCGTAGCTGAGACTGATCACCTTTTTTTCACATAGGCTGTCGAGCTTTTTGGGGACGATGGTGCTCTGACTGTCTCCTGTGCCCAAACAGTTACTGCAGTTCAGCCCAAATACATATACCTGCAGAACAAAGCACACAAATCAGGCCAGGTACTCCTCTGGGTCTATTAAAACTGCCCTGAATGCCACTGTCTTGTCTTATGTACTAGACATAAGACATAACACTTGCACATTGTGTTCACTGCATAATGAAAACAATGTGCAATTATAATCTGCCAATTAATTTTTTCTAAAGAAACATTGCTTTGGTACAATATAAGCCCAATTACTGTTGATCAAAAGGATTAAATGGGCTTGAGGTAAGTCCTCTAAATTATAATTTAGAGACACTTGGTGTCTAAATGTTGCTGTTTAGTTTTACACTGGTGCTCCAAATCTATTACAGATTAAAAGAAATGGAAGGTTCTAAACGCTATCATTGTGCCAAGGGCACAGCTAAATCAACACAGAGTTATGTAATCTCAAAAGACCAATGTGGTCTCTGACAGTATACAACATTGTTGTAGAGGTGGTGTTAAGCTTGCAACATGCTAGGTTTTTGGGTTTTTTGGGGGGAAAATGTATCATGCAAATCACTCCACTCACCTCATCATCATGGGTGATGTAGATGGCTTCATTGGCGGATGTTCCAAAGACACATGCTTTCCGTATAGAGGCAATGTCCTGCGCACTCATGAGGGTGAAGAGAGGCCATTTACTGACGTCCACCATGGCTACACCACTAATGATCTGGGAGACGGGGAAGAGAGACTTTGTGGCAGGGGCAGGGGTAGGAACCGGTGCAGGGGCTGAGGTTGAGCCAGCACAGCCACTGCAGCTACTGGCACTGCTGACACACACACACACACACACACACACACACACACACACACACACACACACACACACAGATAAGGCATTACAGAGACTCTTAGCACAAGCTACACCAAGAATGAAGTAAGATATTCATAAAATAATCCTCGATATAACATTACTAAAAAATAGATCCCTCTAACTTAATGTGTACAGACACAACATCAACAACACAGTTTGAAATTCTTGACGAGAACATCTGGCACTGAGGCTGGATACAATGACTACTATCAACTTACCTCTTCTTCTTTACACATTGATGCATAATTGAAGTGTTTCACATTGAAACATCAACTCAAAAAACTTTAAGACTATGCAGATCTGTAAAGAGGCCAAGCTTGTTTTTAAGCTGCTGTTGAGGCAAAAAAATACATGTTGTGCAGCGAGAACGACCACTGCTACAGTAAATGTAGTGTATTTGCTGCTCTGCTAGAAGCCTCTCAAAACACTCTATAGCGCACCTGTTAGTTCTCGAAAGCGGGAGAAAACACAGCTCTGGACTACAATATACACTGTTTTGTTTAGTACGTAGCCAGCTGTCCTAGTTAGCCTGATAGACAGCAATTAATCTGGGTAAACAAGCTAGCCGCCTAGCAAGCTAAAGCAGCACTGCAAAGCTGTTTGTCGAGATAGGCCCACAATTAAGCCTTTTACCAAGAACTATAAACTATTCCGCAAACTAAAATGTAAGTAACAGCAGAAAATGTCTAACTATGTCTGGTTTGCAGCTGTTAGCCAGCCTAGCTGTCTTGGATACTGACCTACAGCATCGCTCCATCAGGGTAACCAGGAGAACTGAAAGGAAAAAAATGAAGACTGTTTTTTTTCTAAGAGAACCGATCCTGAACCTACCTAAGAAAGTACAAGAGGAGTTTGAGACAGCATTACCAGGTAGAGAACAGGTCTAAAGTCTCTCTTTCGCTTTCTCTAATAAGACTCCCACCGCCACAGTTTTGAGCTACAACCACACAGCTACGTCACCCCAGTAATACGATCTCTGCACAAAAGAAAAGCCCTTATTAACAAAGCACAAAAAGACTTAAGTATGAATTATAAAACTGAAGAATTGTTAAAGTATCACATAATCATAAGAACTAAATTGCATCTTATTTGTTGCAGGGGAAAAGGTATATTTAGAACTTATATGGATTTAAATTAAAAGGGGAATTAAATCATTTATCTAATTGTAGTCATGCAGAAAGACATTTTTGAGTGAAAATGGTGCACTGAAGGAAAAATACCAACTCAAATATACATGTAAGGAGTCAACTATGGCCCCACTTACTTAGGTCTGGTCCTTTTGGGAAAATACACTATATGGCCAAAGGTATTGGGACGCCTGACCAGTTCACTAACTGGACTTCAAGGTGGCCCCCATTTTGTAGCCTTAACAGCTTCCACACTTCTTGGGAGGCTTTCCGATTCTGGAGATTTTTTTCTGTAGGGAAATTTGTGCCCATTTACCCTGTAGAGCATTTAGGAGGTCAGGCACTGATGTTGTAAGAGAGGGCCTGGCTCATATGACTGTACTACTGTTTACACATTTACCTATTATATAAACAGGGGCCTTCTGGTGTATTTTAATCTCAAAAATCCACTGAGAACTATTTTGAAATGCCCTCAAAATAAAGGAAGACGCACCTTTGCCTTGAAATGTGGATAAACTTGTTTTGCTCAATGGAAGGACAACCTGACACATATAGGCCAACAGGTAGTCGGCAGCAAACCACAGCTTTGCATGTTTTCTTCTGCTTTGCCAGCAGTAAACTCAGGCCCGCTGCTTAATTGATCATTTTTCTAACAGAGAACAGCATCTGCTCCAAAGGATAGCCATATTTGTGAGTGACAACATTATTGGAGCTTAAAATGGGGGCTTTGTTTTCAAAGAAGTTCCTCAAGACTCGACAGGTAGCTTTGCTGGGTCTGGACTCAGCCGGGAAGTCGACACTGCTCTACAGGCTCTACAGTGGGGTCCTCATGGAAACCTCACCCACCATAGGCTTCAACGTGGTGACACTAGATCTGGACAAGAAGACATCACTCACCATTTGGGATGTAGGGGGACAGGGGGCCATGCGAGCCAACTGGAGGTACCACCTGGAAGGCTGCAAGGCTCTGGTGTTTGTAGTGGATGCCAGTGACCACTCCAGGATGGAGGAGGCCAACAAGGCTCTGAAGAAGGTCCTTAGTGACCAAAACATGGAGGACGTCCCCCTGATGGTCCTGGCCAACAAATCTGACCTGCCCAACGTGATGACGGTCAGTGAGGTGTCCAAGCAGCTGGATATGGAGAGTTACAAAGACAGGATTTGGGAAATCCAAGCCTGTAGTGCTCTGAAAGGACTGGGACTCCAGCAAGCGTTACAATCTGTGATCAGACTCATTCAGAAGGATTGATAGAGACAAGATTAGAAAACAAAAAAAGTGTTGAGTATCAATATTCTGTTAGAGTCTAACTTGAGAACCAAAGGCTGATTGTTATTTATCTTATTTATTTAGACACTTTTATCTAGTAACTACCAAGAAACTACTAGTTTATGTGGAACAATCATGGGCCTTTGTTTTAAAGCACGAATTACACAAATGTAATTTTTTTTCATACTATAAGATTTATGTTTTAGAAGAAAATGGAAGTGCTCGGAACGCAACAGGCCATTTTTTAAAAATATAATTACAATGACTCTGATAAATACTGTGGTTCTATGAAGAACATACATAGAAGTAAAGAGGAGGGATTGGATGAAGGTCAAAATATTCATTTTTGGTTTGTAAATTGACAGATGGAAGACAAATTAAGTCTTCTTCCTACATGATATACTGCAATTTTTTAAACTGTGGCACCAAAGACAGTCTTCGGGATGAGGTTGATTAAATCCACCCACTAACAGACTGATGTTAATAAATGCTGCACAAAGAGCCAGGTGTTTTAATTGTTTTATTTGATCATACTGATCAAGACATTAGCATGACAAGTGAGATTATATAACCGTATAACTGAGTTTCACTGTATTGTATTAAAAGCTTTTGTATGTTGTGTTTCAAATACATTTAAAGTTATGGGTGAGTTTCAGATCCACCCACGTTCATTCACTGACTAGCACTTCTATATAAAAACGAATGGAAGCAAATGTGAATTAACAGTAATGTTTTTTAGAAATCACACTTTAGAGTTATTGGAATAACTGAGCAAAAAGAAATCCATCCTTTCCTCGTGATCTATTTCTGCTTCTTCACACTGTTATGGTATCTCTGTAGCTCCTTCCATGACTGGTAGAGCAGCATTCCAGGCACCAGCACCCATATACCATTAAAAAATACAAGGTAGACCCACAGGTAGAGCCAATTACTAGTGTTCAGGTTAGGACTTCCTATCAGCCAGTCTGGGCAAAAGGTCATCCAGCCTCCATACAGTTCACATACGCATAGGGTAATTTGGACAAAGTGCCTGCAACAGAGAAAAGCAAGGGGATAAAGTTTACATGCACAGGCCAAGATTAATGATTTTGTAGATATGAGCTCAGGTGCCGTGTGAAAAGCACTTATTTCTGAACCAATCAACTATTGCTTATTTCTCATAGTATTGTCAGAATACATGGAAACTGCACAGGTTAGGTCTTCCCAAATGTGTTTGTGTTTTATTAGTGTTGGTTTCAATCATACCTGTAGTGCTTCTCTCTAACAATAGCGTAAACCAACAGAAGCGCTAGAAACCCGTCCAAGACAACTGTAAGCAGTTCCAGAGATACTATAGTTGGGTCTGAGTGTAGCCAACGCTGGTCTGCCTTACCATATTCCTTCCCTGTGGATACATTTTACAGACTGAATTAATGTGATAAGAAATGCACAAACCACTGCGGGTTGCAAAGTACCAACACTTATCGCTAGATGTCGCCGTAAGCTTCGATTATGGTCTTTATGTACATTACTACGTTTAATCTAAATGTGCAAATTCAAGTTTATTAAACAATATAATTAAACGACATGGACAAAAGTATCGGGACACACTTTCTCAATTACTGAATTCACGTGGCTCTGACTACTACTATGTACAAAGACAAGTTGGACAACACAATTTCAACGCTCCGGACAGTTTAGGGACTGCTCTTTCCTATTCCAGCCAGGGCGTGTCTACAGGGTATGCTTTGTCCTTCCAAAAAAATCTGCCCCCCTAAATGAGTTAACTCCCCTATGATATTCTGGTCACACCTCTGATTAAAGCGTGACTGCGCCCCTGGGCACGAAACAATAAAGACATGGCTGGATGAGTTTGGTGTGGCAGAACTTGACTGGCCCACCAGAACCCTGATCTTAAGCCCATTCAACACCTGTAGGGTGAATTGTAACTGAGATTGTGAGCCAGGCCTTCTCGTCTTACATCAATATATAATGGGTAAAACATTCCCATGGAACCCCACCAAAATCTTGTGGAACAATGGGACCAACTACAAAACACTATGTACTCGATAGAAATATTATATAATTCCCCATTGGTTTACTGGCCATACGTCCCAATACGTATGTAAATATAGTGTAGGTTCATAATAACACAGAGCAACACTACTTACAGAGTTCAGCGAATATGCTATCTGAGGTTGCAACCGTTCCAATCAGGGACATGTATACGAATGGGCCTTCCTGTTAAGAGAAAGCGACCAGAGGTGAGAAACAGTGTGATGGTGATATAATGCAGTTCAAATGATTAATCACTAGAATAATGTGAATATAAAAATAAAAACAAAAGTAATGGAACGCCTGACAGTTACACGACTGATGGCATTGCATTCAAATACTCAGACTTTAATATGGAGCTGTCCTCTTTTTTGCAGTTATAACAGCTGACCCAAATACTTTTGTCCATAGTGTATTACTCACCAGAGTAATGTGTACGATGGCATCGTAAAACAACCAAACTAGGACCCATCTGTCTGTAGAAGAACATTTTCTGCCCCAAATCTGTGCAAAAATATAGCCCACGACGAGCTGTGCGGCACAGGCAAGCAGAGATATAACAGTCACTTGTGTAAAAAGAGCGACGGGCTCGTCTACATTTACAGTTTTAGTCATTTTTAAAGAAAATATCTATAATAATATATTTTTCGTTGACTGAACTTTGGAACTTCGGTTCTTAACGGTCACCAGAATCTACCTGGTGACGGTCTTGTGAACTCGTCTTCTATTGGCTGTCGCTGCAGTCTCTCCACTCTGGCCACACCCCCTAGACCGAGACGGGCGGAGTCCAGATTTTGGCGCCAAAAAGTTATTGCTTTGGCGTGGAATTATAATATAATCACTCTCAGGGCATGGAAAAGTGGAAAAACTATTCCGAATATACTGAAGTGAATGCCTGTGAGTTGTCGCAGCATAGACCTAAACATATATATAAATTGAAGCAGTTGGTTGCCTTGAGGTTAGGGTGTTTCCCTTGCATATGTAAATACATTTACTGTATAT
>JBBKCR010000080.1:16949177-16961420 GCA_037577295.1 Ladigesia roloffi | reverse complement strand
ACACACACACACACACACACACACACACACACACACACACACACACACACACACACACACACACACACACACCGAGAACAGGAGAGAGAGACAGAGAGAGAGAAGCAATAAGGGAGCAGTATGGGGGAGGGGAGACCCGACGGCACACCAGAATGTGCTGGCACTTCAGGATCTCCCTCACGCTCCAGTTTCACTCCCTCTGTCCATTCAATCCTCCATTCATCCATCCATACACTCCCAATATCTCTCCATCCACCACTCTGTCTCGCGTACCCAACACTTACACGGTCTCGCTTTCTCCAATTCCACACACCCTTTCAACTCCCCCTTTTCCCTCCCCTTCACTCCTCACTGATGGCTGATGGAGCATCAGCCTGCAATCCCCTTCCATTCGGTTGAAAGGGAAAAGAAGTCTTGGATACACTACTCAATCTTTTCAGTCCTAAAAGCCCCATGCAAATACAACCAGGCTAGGTAGCGACAAGCTTTCTTTAACCACACTTAGGAGACAAGAACTTGACTTCATAAGATAAATCTCTGTTTTAAAAGCATTCCATACTAAAAGTTCAATATAAAATAATTTAATTAAATTGTAAGGAAGAAGAAAAAAAATCTTCATTAACGCAACTAAAGTAAGATGCTAAATATTCCAAATCCCATGCCACTCCTTTGCAATTTTGACCACATATATCTGTTGATATGATCAATTATATGAATTGTACACTCTTTAAAATGACTACTGGTCACAAAACTATGAGTTCTTGCCACGAATGTCCCCTAATTTTCCTCCATCTTGCTAATGGTGGTGTTATGAATTGGGAAGACTTACTTGTCGTCCCTCTCCAGGCATTTGACTAGTATGGGGAGGATCCCAGACTTTATCAAGTCATCTATTGGGGGGTTTCTGTCACTGGAGAGTAGTTTTCTGTACACAATGAGAAAGAAATATCTGTTAAAAACCAGCCAATACAAATAAAATTCAAAACATTCTACACATCAGGCTTTAACCATGTAATCTATTTTGTTTTGGAGTAGTAACTCAGTTTGCTGTGCGTTGTCCCAATATATTACAGCACATATCAAATACAAAGCAGATGCATCATTATAAAGGTTACAAAATGTTAGTCTATAGTTGACTAATACTATTAAAAAAGAACGCACACACTGTCTGGGTAAAATAAAACTCAGCCATTAAAACAAGACCACAAGAACTATCCCTTATTTTTATGATCTAAATTCACACATTCACACCCAAATCAGCCATAACATTAAAACTACTATCCTTGAATCAGATCCACTTCATGTTAAAAAATCCATCAAGGCACTGATTCCAAAACAGCTCTGAAGATGTGCTGTGGTATCTGACACTAAGACGCCACAAATGTTTGATCAGTTTGGTGCCTGGTGAATTTGGAGAGTAAGTTGAATCATTCTTAAACAGGTTTTGTGGTGTGACAAGACAGCAATGTTTAAGTAGGTGGTTGGGATCTAAGTATCATGAATCTGAATGTCAGGAAACACCGTTTCCCAGCAGATCATTTCCCAGAGCATCACACTGCCTCTGCCAGCTTGCTTTCTTCTCTCTTCCCCCTGGCAGTGACGCACATGCATCCACTCATGTAATGCAAAGAAAATATGATCCATGAGACCAGACCACCCTCTTCCATTGCTCTTTGGTGGAGAACAGGGTCAGGATGGGCATGCGGACTAATCATTGGCTACAAGGCCCAATAAACAACAAGACGGTGATCACAAGTGATCCGACACCGCCAGCATTAACTTTCTTTGATACAGAAGCACATCTGTGGGATTGGACCAGATGGGATAACATTCGCTCCCCAGACTTTACCTTGGGTAGCCAAGAACCTGTCGCCAGTTGACCTGTTGTCCTTTCTCGGTAGTGACCAAATAAACTTCATGTGTCAGTGGTTTAAATGTTGTGGCTGATTGGTGTGTATAATATAAGGAACTATATAGTTTGTTACAGATACATAGTTCTTAAAATAACCAAATAAATTGTAACAGTAAAGTGAGAGATTTAGCCCCCCCTCTAAAAAAGAGGAACAGATACAGAGACAATGAGAGACACAGACACTAAGTGAAGAATACAGGTCATCACTAACCTGGCTGCTTGAACTGCACTGAGCTGTACTACTGCATTGTCACTCGTGGCGTTCTGAAAGAGACAGAACGAGAAGGTAGAAAAGAGTAATAGAAAAACAAACACCACTGTGTTTGGAGAGGGGTGCATGCAGCCTGGATTGCTTTAATTAATCAGAATCAATCTACCAACACCATCCATCGACATACTTGCAACAAGCCAACACAAACGTCAGTGTCAGCTTATTTTGCAATGCTCACCCAACATCACTCTAACACCCATTCACCCAGGCATACAAACACCCTTACCTGTAAGATGGCGTCTAGTGTTACATTTTGCTGAGGAAAGAAAGGAGAAAAAACAACAACAAAAAAGGAAGTGTCATTTTAAGGCAGCTGAAAAAGAGCATATTCGCTTGAAACAACATGTACAGGGGGTCCTCAATATACAACCGTCTGAAAATACTACTTGAGTGAACTAGTTTGGTTGTGGCATATGAGGGAGAGTGTTTGCCTCCTTCTTGTTCTGAATCTTAGTTGTGGATTTTACAACTGCGTTAGAATTGGTAAGTGACTAAACCTAGGGTGTGTTTCGACTTGAACCAAAATTCGGGTGGTGAAATTCGACAATCGCCTGTACCATGTTTTTCAAAGGCCCCTGTGATGGAAAACTAAATGTCCCATAATTTTAGACAATTCCCAACTTGATATGGTTTGCATAGATTGTTCATTCACCCTCCTGTTCTGTGACATCAAAAAACAAATCAAACCAAAAACAAAGAAAGAAGAAATATAGCACATTTTTTCTCACCTCCATCATAAACAGGGATATTTTATGTGAGATACCGTGATTTGTGTTGGCACAAAAAGTGCTAAAATAGCGAGAGCAAAAAAGACTTTCTCCAGGAGAGTATGAAGCACAGTTTGTTGCAAATAATCAATTAAAATTAATTAAAAATCACATGGTGGGCAAAAAGCCAGAAAGAAGAAACATCAGACAGATCGAGAAAAGGGCAATAGGTTCTTACCCCCTTGAAATCGGCATCTACGTCAGAGTCCTCAAGACTTTCATCTTGTGGAACGTTTCGTTTCTTCAGTAGGTGCTCATCTCTTTTGTTCTGCAGGTGAAAGAGGTCCAGCAAAAGTTTTTAAAATTTGATCAAAAAGGTTTCAATGCAGTGTCAGCATATTCACAAGTTCACATTCATTAAGTTTCAGTCACGGTCAACTAAATCCGTGACCTAAAAGATAGACGTAGCCTTTCAAATATTTCAAATATACTTCCAATTCAATTAGGAAAAAAGAAAAAGAAAAACTAGTTCCACTTGTAAATTGACACAATTAGCGGATAATTCTTTAGCGCAACATTATTAGCACAAAATATTGTGGATCTTGGACAGTATAGTGGATAACACCACAGTATCACATGAATTACTACATCATTCAAACATCTGATTCCCACAGTGGACCACAAACCCTGCTAGACATACAAGTGGCAACTGTAGCCTTTAAATACAATACAGCAGGAAAAACATTTTTCTTTACTTTCATCAGCAATACTAAGTTATTGGTTGCAACGGCAGTCTTTCAATCCAACACTGCACCAACCCCCCCACCCTCACCCACCCAACACAACCCATCAACACACATACAACCACACACACACACACACACACACACACACACCCCTTCACAAACAACCCAACATGGCCACAAACATCCCCAACCTCCTCAGCATCAGTGCCAGCCTGGGAGCTGTGCAAAATTCTGCTCCCTGTCAAAAGACACTCCAACCCCGATTAGTCTGACATAACCACAGCTGTTCGACTGGAACAGTGTTCTGGAGCGACAAGACAGTGCAGAAAAGTGTGTTTAATGGAGCAGACGCCACTTGTGAACATCTCTTTTGTCCTAATTGATGGGGAGTCCATGCATGGTATGGGTTGCCCTGGTGACACCATGCTTCGGTGACACCACGCAGCTGCTTCACACTGGGGCAGATGGACAGAGGTGCCCTTTCTGGCTTCAAGCCAAAAATCAGCGCCCAGGCTGGGGGAGGTTTAAGGGGAAATCCTCGTCACAGTGCTCCCTCCTGGGGTACAGCCAGCCAGGGGCCTCCGTTATCACGACAGAGGAGAAAGGGAGAGGAGGGGAGGGGGGGTGACCCAAATACTGCCAAGCCAAGCCAACTCTCTAATAGCAACAGTGCCTAAGGTATAGAGAGGCCCAGTCTGGGAGCAGAATAAATGAAGAGGAAGGGAAAATAACATCTAGAGCACTCCAACCCACCCAATTTTCAACTTGCAGTTTATCTAAAACTTTCAGACCAAGAGGTAATATAAGAACCAGGTATTTTGAATGGGAAACAACATTCTAGATCAGTGTAAATGTCAGGAGGACATTCTTCACACTCTAGCTTCAACAATTTTTCTTCACAATCCTTACATCAAGATTTTTAGCACTTAGAACTCTCATACAGTCTTGAAAGTTGCACGTTTCCTCACGTTGTAAGTCCCTTTGGATGAAAGGTTCTGCCAAATGAATGTAATTCGTGTAAACAAATCATTTGAAGTGATGGACCTTCTAGCATTCTAGGGTCCCTACATATATGTCAAATAGATCAAAGTTTTTACCGCTTAGTTTAACAGTGACCTAAAATGAACCAGAATAGGGAACAATTTAAGCTGGCTAAGAATCAACTGTAAAATAGGTCATATAATGGTCAAAAGTGTGTGGACACCTAACCACATACAGCATGTTGGGAATCCAATTCCAAACCTATCAGGAACTGATGTAAAGTTGTAAGGAGTTGTCTACAATGTAATTTCCTGTAGCATTAACATCAGTTTTAAAAGGAACAAAGGATCTCAGTCCAATTCCTGAACAACAGCCCCAGATCAGCATTCCTCCACCAGAAACCTTTACTGTTAGCACTACGCAGCCCAGTAGACAGGGTTCTCCTGGTATTCACCATTCCCAGGATCATCCGTCAGACTGCCAGATACTGAAGTGAGATTCCTCAATCCAGGGTCTAATGGTAGCTATCCCGTCCAACAGCCAAACTCTGGACGTTAAACATGCTGATATTAGGTTCCTGTACAGCTTCATGGTCATGAACACCAACTTCACTAAGATCTTAGTGTTGTGAGAACATAATTCTAAAGTTTCCAGAGACAATTTGGAAGTAAAAAAGACAAATTAAACAGAGGGCAGGTGATTTTTACACACTAAAGCACTCATGGGACAGGCACAGACAGAGAGATAAAGAGAGACAGAAAAACTGACACTGGGAAAGACAGACAGAAGTCATGGTGTGTAAGACATTCTTTCAGGACTGAGCAGAAATACTGCAAGCACAAATATCACTGTGATTTTCATTTTTAATACTTCTTGGAAGTCTAAAAAAAATTATCTTTTCATCTATGTCTCAACTGTCACAAGCAAGAGAATAACTTTTGATCAGACATTTAGGGTTTCAAAATTGTACACATGATTAAATGCTAATAATACATTAATTAATCTCTAATAGATTAATCAGAAGTTATACACAATTCAAAGCAAACATAACAGTGATTTCCAGAGTTGTCAATCAATTAATTAGCAGATAAATATCCATATAGACAGATGAAAAAACAAAACAAAAACAACGTTAAACTTATTTTGGTTAAAAGGGCTGGTACAACTTTTGCTGGAGTATGAATATTAACAGAATTCACACTTGTGAAACATTTCCTCTGGTCATTTGTAGACAGTCCCTAACCCTGAAGCAGACGAAGCAACATCCAAGTTGGAGCTTCATCACTGTCAAATACAAGGTACAGCAAAAAACAATTACTCTGCCCTCCCCACTCGCCAGTAAATCAGGTTCAGTAGTTTACTGCACTTGTATATCACTGCAGTTTTCCGAAGAAGGCCATTCTGTCACTGCCAGGGGTCGAGCAAAAATCACAAGAAATTATTCCAAATGTAAGGTAGAAATTACCGTATTTTTCGCCTTATAAGACGCTCCTGAATATAAGACGCACCCAATTTTAAAGGAGGAAAATCTAGAAAAAAAAACTTTTGTCCACTCTAGATGCACTTTAGCACAGTTTTTATATCGCAAACCACATTTAGTCTCGTTCTTATTCGTCAACAAAAATACATTATAGATTTCGTTTCGTTATCGTCACATGACCAGCATTAACGTTGTGTCCCGTCTCGTTTTTGTCACGAGGGTCAGAGACGTCTCCACGGCAACAGTACACGCCACAAATCCAGCCTGCAGCACACACAGCATAAAAACAGGACTGCGAGCAGCACCACACAAAGTTAGGTGCAGTTTTAATGCAGGTAAAATGTATATTCGTCGTATAAGACGCACCAACTTTCCCCCCCCCACCGTGTTGGGGAAGAAAAAATTATATGGGGAAAAATACGGTATATACTAAAAATAAGATTAGGGCCACTGAATATTTTGACAGAAATGAATTTCCATGTTAATGCCTGTGCAAGTACAGACAAGATGATCACAATATTTTTACACTACATTTTGTAAATAATTGCCTATGCTCAAAGGGTTTTATTGAGAGTGAATAAAAAAAATTTCAGTTTGGGAATGCAGCAACGTGTTCAGCCATCTTTAACAATAAATGGCTTGGTAAGAGGCGGCAACTTCACGCTCCCCGTTATTACAGGGGTAAGCACCAACACTGAATAAAAGATTCAATAGTGCAAGCAATTTATTTCTTTCCACAATAAACGTTTATTTTCTTATAATAAACAAATGCAGTGGCGTAACTATAGCAGGTTCAGCAGGTGCAGTCGCACATGGGCCCGTGATCTCTCGGGGCCTGTCACTAACCCAGACCGGCATCCTTAAAAAAAAAAATCCAACTATCAAATAAATACGTGCGTAATTCAGGTCTGCAGCGGTTTGCAAAAAACTCCAGTAAAAAGGGGGCGGAGCGGAGACGCACGGCTGCCGTGAAGCACCTTCAGCCACAAGATGCGAAATATCGGCCTGTTTCGTTTTGCTGCAAAAATTACAGCAGCATGCATGTAGTACAGTACTTTTGTATTTATAATCGCAATCTATAAAAACTACCTCTGGGCTTCTAGTTATTTGCAGAGAGGATTGTAAGTCACCCATAATGTGTATCGCATGTATCAGAGCTAAAACATCCTCGGGATAAATCTGCTTTTTTTGTAACTTGACTTGTAGTTGGTAAAAACAAATATTGTAGCATAATCAAAGCTAATGCTAATACAGTTGAGTGTCTATGCTGTTCCTCAGTCACAGAAACCGAGCACAATACTTACTGCAGGGCTGTTAAGGCCACACCTCCTACATGCATCATCAGCACAATGATATCTAGAATTCTGAACTAAAACTACTATTCTGAGGCCAAAGCAGATACAGACTATTGAAGCCGCACATTTGAAGACAATATAAAGTCCAGTAAGGTATGATGAAATTATGATATAGATCATATTTGATCTATGGTGTTAAAGTTTAATAAGCAGCTATTAAAATGTAATTCATTCAATACCTAGGATACCGTTAAAGCATATATGCTAAATGTAAGTTATTAAAGAGGCTAGTTCATCACGATGCTAGCTACTGTAAACATGATGCTGTTTCTTCTATGATTTTATGTAACCATATATAATTTTACCCATCAGTTTTGAAAACCATTCCATTTGTACAGCTAACCATCTGCATATCTGCTCTGCATAAGTATATTTCTATACATATTTGTGTCATATCATTCAACAGAGTGTTCCCAAAAGTTAATGTGGATTTGTCCAAAATTCCCAAACCAAAGTTTCTGGAGATTTACTGGAAAATGACCAGAAATGTCCGGCCCGTTTGCCACACTACTCCTAGCACTTCAAAAGTTCCAGCAGATATGCATTTATTTCATTTATTTTACTTGCGTAAAGTGCTTTCTATTTACTGTGCCAACCTAAGGGGGTTTCTGAGTCCAAGACTTTCATTACTGGTAATGATGTTCCATTGTTATCTTTACATGACAAACCTGACACCCAGTTTAGTGCATATTCAGCATAATTCAACAGCTGTCAATCACTCCCCCATTGTAAAATAAGGCCTTTCAAGTAGTAGGTCTAAATCTACCATTAGTCATTGAGCCATTAGAAATCTGATCAACACATTGGCTGAGAAAAAATTGGGACACTAACATTATCACTAAAAACATCTGAGCATGCATAATAAAAAGGCCAGACCAATTATTGAGAGCCTTTAAACAGTAACTGCATAAAACTGCATAACAAGTACATGAATGGATGTCAGTCAACTGTCATTTTATGTCAGACTTCAGCTTTGCTGGTGTATTCTCTCTATTTGAACATGTAAAAGATGAATAATAGGAAAAATAACGACATATTGTGCCCCATAAAAATGAGATACATATTTTTAAAGATGAACTATCCTGCCATCTACCAGGCTTTATCCAGGTCACTTTGCCTCTTCATGAAGAGAAACCTTTCTGCTCTCATGTTTTAAAGTTAGGCTTTCAGGAGCTTAAGATATTGAGGCACATTGGAAATTACTCTCCCTCAGCACGCCAATTTCATCTCTCTCCCTCTCGCTAGCTCTCTGGCACCCAGTTGATGGCTCCGTCATCCATCATGCGCTCCAGAATGAGAGGCACATGATACAGAGCTGGAATGGCAGCCAATAACAGCCAACTACAAGGGACAAGGGTCAGAGGGCATGACTGTAAAGTTTAAATAAGTCTTGGGGTGACAGGAGGGACGGGCCGGGGAGAAAGAACAGAGAGGCGGAGGATGATAAATGTTCTGGATGCCTATTTTAATAAACTACTCATCACCAGGGGATGACTTCACAAATTAATACAAGCCACGCTACAAAAACTGGACAAACATAAGAAATAACTGTCAGTTGATATGAAATAATTCATGGCGAAGGATCCAAGTGGGCTCGCCGCAAGTCTCTCTAATAAAGTTCTCTCCTGAATCATACATTACCAAACAATCTAGAGCAATACTTCATCTCAGAGCACCAATGCTGATAATAACAATGGCAGCTAATCTGCGCAAGCTTGCATACAATTAAGCAGCATTAATCTACACAGAATTTGTTAGTATGAAGCAACACTACCTTTCCTACACTGTTAGCCAGTATGAACCTTCACTACCTTTAAAACATAAGTATGAAACAACACTTGCCTTAACCAGTTTAAAGGATTGTCAGCTTTTATGTTCCAGTAACCGGTATGAATATCCAATCCCTTTCATTCACCATTAGCCAGTATGAATCAACCCTATCCTTAACCAGTAAAAACAATGGTCAGCTTTTATATTCCATTAGCCAGTAAGAAACTCTACTGCAGTTTATACATTAGCCAGATAGAACTAGCATTTATACATTGTTAGCAACTCCAAATCTTCACTACCTTCCAAACACTGTTATCCAGTATTAACCTTTTCTTACTTTTATACGTCGTTAGCGAGTATGAATCTCTGCCAACTCTTTCACAGCTTTAACCAGTATAAATGAATGTTACCTTTCATATGCCATTAGCCAGTATGAATCATCATAAGTTTTATACACAACCAGCCAGTAACATGAATCTTGGCTAGTTTTCACAAATCGCAGATGTTTCACTTTAATTGAAGCCCACCAGATTGAATTAAAAGATCAGAGCACCAGAGGAAATTCACAAAATAAGAATCCCTTCAAAACCGTTTTCGTTTTTACAGAGTTATTTAAGTTTCTTACAACATCTGTCCCTTATATAGGAATCAAAAGCTACGTCCCATAATCCGTTAAAATGTGGTGGAGGTAAAAACAAAACATAACCACCTTGAACTCTATAATACAGTATTCTAAACTAGGAGTTCCGTTTAACTGGATGTCCTTCTGATTTAAATCTCATAGCACCACTGCTATACTGGAGCTGTAGTTCCTGACGCTTTAAGCTTGAAGAACTTGTTTAAAAAGTGCTTAAAGACCAATAACATCCATCCTTAGAGACTCAACGCTGGCTGTGCACTTTTGTTACCCATCTATTGTAATACGGGAAGTGTCTGAAGCTCCCCCTGAGAATTAAATTAAAAGGGTAGAGATGTTGGGCACAACCACACACGTGGTTTTGTTTTACACCACTGTATTGTTGAGAGTGTATCAGAGCCCAGAGAAAACCATACTGAGTTCAGATTAAAGCTTTCAGTCTGGCCTCTCCTCTATTCCTTACAGTACTCCACCCACCTAAATGTGCGGGTGCACAACTGCAGCTATAATGCATCAGAAATTCTGATTAGCTTCACAGTCTCAATAAGAAATTTCTACCAAGACTATGGGCTTCAGGTGCCATTGGGCATGTATAATTACAGTAATCAATTAAACCCACAGAACTTACATGAGGTAACAAATGCATCGTGACATGTAATAAATTAAGGATTTTTAAAAACCAGTCAAAGTGAAATATTACACTTTAGTAATTAATTAAATACAAAGATATTCACAGAGTAAAGTCATAAAGGCTAGTGGTGGGAATACGGCCCAAATACAGCACCACACCATGCAAAAGTCTCACGTTCTGTTCAACCTGTTTAAAGCCATTTATCTAGAGTGTAGGACTTTCTGCCAGCACACGATTTAAAATTAGCATAAATGCTAACAAAAAAAAGCATTAAATAAAAAAAGCACTTGGGGAATTTTGTGAGCTGGTGAGGAGAACACAGGTTACAGATTTCTCCTCGGTTCCTCCACCCGTTGTTCGGATTTGTGAAAATCCAACAGGAGCTCCTGATTTAATTTAATGAAGGACTGATTGAGCTGAACCTTGTTTGAGGTACTTGATTAGAACTACAATACTGGGGTTCCACGTAGAAAAGTCTGGACACAAACAAGACATACAAACTCTCAATTTACTTTAATACTATTAATATAAATTGTATTATTAGCTTTTAAAAACATACAAATCAGCAAAAAAATGTCTTGAAAATCATTTTCTGAGACTTTTGCACAGTTTTGTATATTAAGATAACGTAGGACATTTTCTCATAGCTGGGTTTTGGAGCAGAAGGAATGTTGTCTAAAACTAATTATAATGTTTTGTGTATTGTCCATGACCTCATCCCTTTAAGGACAGCCAGCTGTGCTCTGCTGGACTCCCTGCATCATCAGGATTAAACGGATCTCCTGACAATCTGACAAAACCTTACACATTTACACCGGTTATGAGTCACTGTTAAAACTACTTTTAATGGATCTGAGTCCTTCTAGAGAGCAGTGAGCACTTCCGATATTGACAAAAACCAGGATGTGAATTGAACATACATCAAGGCAACAATGTTAGAGCCACATCCCTCACCTCTACCACTCGTATTAACACATTAGGCGTAGATATAGACTCCGACCAATGAGCATCAAACTAATCATACTGCTCTAGGATCAGCACAGTTTGGTTTATACAAATTTTAAAGAGCTCAAACTACACCTGCACTTTGATGTTTGAGGACATAAAACCCAGTCGCTCAGGAACTTCAGGAACATATGCCCTCCGTCTCCATGCTAGTCGTTCAAAGACACAAACAGCAGTTGTTGAGGAGGCTGAACACCACTCACCTTTCTTAGTTCGACTGTTACTTCGTTACGATGTCTCCGCATGGTCTGAAAGAGAAGAAAGAGCGAAATAAGCATTTGACCGCAATAAACAATTTCAATAAAGCATTATAAACTCTAAACAAAATCGCCCTTAACCGATTTATTTTAAAATGACTTTACAAAGTAAATACATTTAATTGTCCCCTTATATATTCGCATGAACATGCCACAAAACAATATGAACTCTGCATTTAACCCATTCACCAAGTGAAAAAGTGTGCAACTAACAACACAACCTCACAGAACACAGAATTCTCAACCACTGGGCTGGGGACCACCAGTGGGCCGCAAAGTTTTTTGATTGGGCCGTGAATTTAAAATCGAGACGGGCCATTGGTCCGTCTAATGTAGCTGGGTGGGCCTTGGCGACATGCTGTGATAGATATGTGGTCCTTAATGTTGAAACAGTTGAGAACCATTGCTCTAAAACAGTGGTTCTCAAAGTGGGGTCCGCGGACCCCAGGGGGTCCGTGGCGCATTACCAGGGGGTCCGTGGAAAACCTTTT
>JBBKCR010000080.1:16937403-16948963 GCA_037577295.1 Ladigesia roloffi | reverse complement strand
CGATTATGGGGGGGTCCTTTGAACATTTTCTGCTCCAGTAGGGGTCCCCGGCCCAAAAAAGTTTGAGAACCCCTGCTCTAAAAGAACCTCGGTGTTTACACTTGGGGTTAGGATTCGGATCATAACGAGCCAGTCCAATAAGTTCACAATTGCCTAGAATACGCTATGCCTTACCACCAACTTATATCATAACACTAGGTCCTTTTAGCCGGTAAAGTTTGGAAGTTCCAAATCAGTTTTGCTGCTCGTGTGCTACAACAAGCAGTTTGATCGTAATCTGAAATGCACTCCAGCCTCTGACACTTTATGAGGACAGTCCCGGTCTGAGAAGAGACCGAGCACCTAATAATGAATGAGGTGTAATGGTGCATCCACAATGAAGAGACGAATGGCAGCCTCAGTCTGGCCACTCCACAGAACAAAGAGGCAACCAGCCATGGTAGCCATGGTGACAGGAGATACCCCCAGCTGTCACTCAGCAGTGCAGAGACGGGGTCCATTTAACTAACCACACGCTGGGCAGATTTAGTCAAAACTGCTCCCTGCAAACACAAACCAACAAAGGGGAGCAGCTCAGTGTGTCGTTACTCCATCAAAACATGATTTTCCGAACATTACGAGTCGCTTCGAATGTCATGTTGGCAAGGGGCAGGGCAAGCGAACCCCGAAGAGACAACTTAATTCACAAATGAGTTAGATGCACTAATAGGAGAATTAGTGACAGTTTACAAACTGACTGGTGATATCTGGTGCACTGATGGAACATGGAAACATTTAAAAATTTCACTCATATGGAAGGGGTTTGTGTGAATAGCAAATGAATAAAAGGAGACAAGAAGGCCTTTTCACAATGGAGTTTCTTTTCTGAGGTTTCACAAGCTGGAACAGTCAACAATGCCATCCTTAGATGACATCAAAGCCTATGAGCCTATGAGTGAGGATTTTATCCATTGATTTCTGATGAATGACTTAAAAATGGGTGCCTTGCGAGACTGGTTGGTTACATTTCTTTGTTTTTGTGGAAGATGGGAAATAAATCCTGAAGACTTATCAATCAGAGCAGATTTGTCTTCCTTTCTGATGGGTCAAAGACATTTATCCAGATAGGGCTGAAAACCAAAACAGGGAATGAGTTAGAAGGGGACAACGGCTCTCTGGAAATATACTCGCAGCCCAACGTGCAGAGATCCCACATGTGCGGGGGGAAAGGGGGACATGGGGAGATCAGATTTGATCTTATGACTGGGCATCTTAGTTCATGTTACAGCAGCAGAGCCCCTCCACGGACCTGGGCAATCTAAAGGCCACAAGGAGAGGGGGAGAGAAAAGGAGAGAAGGAGAGAAATAGTGAGAAAGAGGGGAATGTCTGGGTATCTTAGTTCATGTTACAGCAGCAGAGCCCCTCCATGAAGCTGGGCAATTAAAGGCCATAAGGAGAGGGGGTGAAAAATAAAGAGAGAGAGAGATCAGAACTACAGTAAATCCATATATATTATATGGAAATGTCACTGAATTAATATTTCGTTAATGTTACAAATGTATGTTACAAAACTAGCAAGTTATATTTTTCTTAATTATTTAGCTCTTAAAAAGGACGGAAAAAATTAAATATTGCCACGTAAAAAGCAACAAAAAAATGGATATCTGCATTTTTCGCACATTTTCTGCAAACAGTTATTGGTTAGGTCCTCAAAAGAAAATCTATGAATGACTTCATGAAGGTTTATTGCATATCAAAATAATTGACACTCCTGAATTAAATGCTTTTGTAATGATGTGATACTTGGCTGTGCACTCACAGATCATTACAAAAACAAGATGAGAAATCAGTTTTATACATCAATTAATTATTATATATATTTTTTTATTGTCATGATGCTATTCACCTGTCTATGGAATGAAACTGACAACTTGGTGTTGATCTGTTATACTGTTCTTACTGTTAATATTGGCTAAGGAGTTTCATAGCTTTACGCATTGGTAGTCCTGATTAGTGCACTGTCTAAATCAGTATAGTTGTCGCTGTGTTGCACTACAACACTTATAAAGAAGTTTCAGATTTGGCAGCACTGTTACATAAGAGGAAATATATCCAAAAATGTTATACGGGACAAACAAACAAACAAAAAACACAAATCACTAACAGTGCAATTTTAAGGAACAGTCCAATCAAAAGTCCTAAGGAGATGTGGGTTCCATTAACTTTATTTATAAAACTTGATTTTAAAATTTACTAGGGTTGTAACAATATATCATATTCACACAGCATGTTATATTGTATCGTATCAGATCATCACTAGTACATTAGCGCAACATATTAGCATCTGGCTAAAGAACTAGCTTAAGACATTCTAGTACAGCTTTTGTTCCATGTCCTTTCTTCATGCTGAATGCTTTGATAAAGTAAAAACAGAACTTTTAACATATTCAGCCTCTCCTTAGCCTTCCAATATGCATACAATTACCACCAGTGTCTTGCAGTGAATTTGGGATATAATGTATTATTAAATGCCCCAGCACTACTAATCATTACGACATAAACCCTATGAGAGTGTGAGAAGAGAGGAGAGAGGAGAAGCTGACAGTTAATTAGGTCTATTGCGTAAATATCTTCCAGCGCGAGAGGAATTCCATGTGTGTGTGTTTTTTTTGTTTTTTTCACTCAGTGTGCCGGGTCAAGAGGACAAGCCGAGGGATGAAACATCCGCTGTACTCGTTTTAGTACTGCCAATGCCTCTAAAGAAGTGAACCCCCCCCCCTTTGTTTTCACTTATATAAGACAAATTAGACGTGAACTGCAACTAAGGGCTTTAGTGATTGTTCTAAACCAAACATGATTAAACATATTCACATTCTTCTACAGATCTTAGGAAAACAGACACCTGTTCACAAACATTCTTTCTCCACATAATCGCCATTTCTTTAACAATCGTTTGAATCTGGACCTTCTTCCATTAAATATTTTGGATTCTTTAATTGGGTGCACATATTGTGGCAACACTCTGATTCAGTCACGCCTATTACTTTGCCTTTAATTCTAAATAATGAAACTATTACCTAAATAATAGTGAAATGATCAAGTTACTACTAAAATCTTGCGACAAAGACGTCTTGGAAGGACAGTCCTATGTCCAGAAGAATGAAAGCTTAATACACGTATAATACAAGATGAGTGTGCAAATACTGTATAATATACAATGTGTGTGTGTGTGTGTGTGTGTGTGTGTGAGATGAGTCACAGCAGGCTGAAAGCTGGGCAAAAAGCAGTGGGAAAAAGCACCATGGGCCTGAGGCCTGCAGCTTGCTCTAGTGACTTGACAGCTTGGCACTGCTGAGACCAACATAATGACACAGTATGTGTGTGTAAGAGTGAGAGTGTATGTGTGTGTATTAGAGGCTGCTGATATTTTGTGAGGACACGCTGGTGCTGGTGCACCTGACGCACTGGAAGCGACCTCATGATGAACACACCGGGGGTTATATCTTTACCACAGGTCAATTTCAGTTAGCATTAAGCAAGGCCCTTCATTTCTAAACTAGACCATATGGACAAAAGTATTGAGACATCTGACCATTACACCAACAGGGCCTTTAATGACACTGCATTCAAATCCATACACTTTCATATGGTCCTCTTTTGCAGCTATAACAGTTTCCAATATTCTTAGAAGCCTTTTTCCACAAGATTTTGGAGTTTCTGTGGGAACTACAGATACTGACTGTGGAATGAGATGTCCAGGCTGTCCCAATACTTTTGTACCTGCAGTGTACCTGAAATCAGCTTTAAATCATGATTTACTTCAAGTTAGTTTTTGATGGTTTCAACCAAGCTAAGATTCTTCCCTCCAGTCACAACACAGCAATTATGGTGCAACCCATACTAGTAGTAGTGCTAATCCAGTAGTGGTTAACAGATGGTGCACATGAACTCGTAATGTGGTGTATATATATGACAAAGTACATTTTATTCCTGACTTAAAGAAGCTGGTCGCAAAAACAAAGTGTGACTGTCAAGTAGAGCTGTACAATAACTTAAAAATAACTCATTGAAATTTTGCTGCTACATATTCCAACTGCAATATATTGAGAGGCCCTTAAAGTGACAAGATTATAGACATCAAAACATTATCAGATGAAAAAGAATGACAATTACAAAACTATAAACTGAGCATCATCGCTGTAGTAGGTTTGCATCGAAAAAGCTTCAAGCATGATCAAAACTTTACCATCCTGCTGGTTGGTAAATGGCTATTCGAATAAAATCATCTCCCACAGGCCAGAAATGCAGAACGACCAGACTGCCCGTTACCTCGCTATGCTAGGATTTTCATTTTTGCTTCTATTTATAATTAGTGTGTCCAACCATTTCAGCAATGCTTTAAGTACAAGCAGTGTTCTGTTATTCATAGAATAAAAATTATGACATGAGGATTAGTGCTTAGGCTTAGTGTTCCAAATACTACAACCAAATTCGACAGTTAGGACTGTTTATCTGTCCTCACCGAAGCCTATATTGTGGTTTAGAGAAGTGGCGATTCACTGGCTGTATCTCTCTCCAATTGAACATATTGAGCGACTACAGACCCAAAATACCCCACAGTTCGGCACATCCTCTTAATCCAGTGAAGCGTCTGTATGCAGACGCCTGCTCTCAGGGCAAGAACTCTGGAATGAGACTCCTTTTAAATTCCTGAAATAGCTGAAACAAGAGTAGCAACGGCTCTTCTTGCTTCACCCAACATCTTCAGCCATGTGTAGAGCAGATCAGAAAACACAGCCTCCAAAACACAGGCTGTACTGGATCCAATGTGGGGAATGTTAAGACTAAACAGTTTCAAATAGCATCACTATTGGGATTATGAAGGAATAGTTGACTGTACTAGAACAATTCTCACTTCCGAGATTAACATTGTTGGGCAATAGTGCCTGAAAAACAAGCAGAAGTGAGCCAACACCACAACAGTGCACTATGAATGTTCAAGCTGGAAAGCACCTCCTCCCCGTTCTAGTGTTTACATGACTGACGATCAGCCTCAACACAATATGGACAAAAATATTGGTACGTTGGAACGTTACAATAGGGACTTTAATGGCATTGAAGTTTTTAATTTGTTCCCATTCATTCAGGCACTGAAGTCCTGGCTCGAAGTCTCTGTTCCAGTTTATCCCAATGGTGCCGGATAAGGTTGAGGTCAGGACTCATTCAAGTTCACCCACACTAAACTCATCCAACCATGTCTTAATAGATTTGTTCACTGGGCACAACTCGTGCTGGAATAGAAAAGAGCCTTTTCAAAACTGTGTCCATAAATTTGGAAACATGTCGTTGTCCAAAATGTCTTGGTATGCTGAAAAAGTTAGAAAGATTACCCTTGACTGGAAGCAAGGGGCCTCAAAAATATTGGTGTCCCAATACATTTGACGGAATTGCATATGTTTTAGGGCGATTACGACAACACACGAGCGATTCATCCTACAATCTCATGCTCAAAGGTCTCAGGCTTGTGGTTTGTGTTAGTAGTCACGTCTGTGCTTGTAGGCGTATAAAAAACTGAATCAGAATCAGGGCCTCCTGTCGAATAGAAAATGTGTCAGACAGTCTTGCTTTGGTGAAAACTTGCTAAAGCTGGTTACCTCCTGAATTTCTTACTTTTTAGTCTGAGAGCCGACATAATCCCTGACTATGAACATCACATTTTGTCTTTCAAAAAGCCTAAAAAAATTACCATTACTTGAAAATACACGGTCGATGTAGGCAGTCCGGTTTTCTTAAACAGACGGCTAGCATTGAGCTAGCCAGATCCCATGAACACCGGCCCAAACTAATTACAAATCGGTGCAAGGACACTTTTCGTGACTTGCAGCTGTTTTAGAGCATAATATGTACTCTAAAATCTAATTCAAGATCTCTTCGTAGTACATAAACACTTACTTTATCATTTTAAGGCTCTCTACCGAGCTAGCTAACCGGCTACTTGGTTGCTAACCAACATTAGCAGGGCTGATCCGGCTCCAAGAGCCCTGAACTCGGTCTCCCCGGTCCCTGGAGGACTCTGGAAGGAAGCGACCTAAACAAACACAGTCTGGATCATATTTGAAGTTGATTTTCTTCAAAGTGGATGTCTAAAATACTGTGTTTAAAGACCTAGAAGCGATTAAACAGGCCTGTTCTGCAGGCCTCGCCCGCGATGGTGGAGAAGGAGGAGGAGGGTGTTCCGGACCCTATTTCACATCCAGCTCGGGTAAAAAAATGAGGGCAAACCTTGACAAAATATGTTCAGAACCGAGTGTGAACACTTCGTAAGGGTGCGGAGATTGGGTGAGAAGTGGTAAAGACCTACCTCGACATCTCGACCCTTGTTTTTAAAGCTCTTGATGCGGTGGTTCTCCAAGCCGGCGTTCTCGGCCATGGCTCCGTGAGTGCGTTTCTCTGTCTACAGTCCTGGAGAGGGGGGAGAAGACACTAGACACTGGAAACACTGGGAAAGGAGGCGAGCTGTGGTGATTCTGGTAGTGGTGGGGCACCAGCTAGACGTGACAGGACGTGGTGGGGCAGGGAGGGGACGGAGGAGCCGGGAGGAGGAGGAGGAGGAGGAGCCCAGAGACTGGATTTCAATCAGAGACGCACCAAAATGGCTATTTCAGACTAATCGTGTGAGCTTTTCTTCCTCTCAGGGCTCCCCTCACTCATAATATGCTCTAAGAGGAGTTTGCTACTTTTCCGAGATGTGCACCACACATTCACACACTCTCTCTCACACACAGTTCGGGAGAAAAGGCTAAAACTCGTTCCTGAACTTTAGCCACCAAGCTAAAAGGCAGACCCGCGTGTTTGCGTCAGAGTGCGTAAATCATTGCGCGTGTTCCCGCGGACGACCCCCTATAACGACAGGGGTCTTCACTGTGTGGAGGTGTGATGCGTGTGTGTGTGTATTTATGTAAATATATGTACATGTAAAAATGTGTATATTTATATATGTATGTAATTATACATATATACATGTAAAGAAATTATACATGCACAAACACTTTCTGCATGTATTTTTTTTTACATTTATGATATGGACAAAGGTATTGTGATGCCTGATCTTTAATTTAATAGTCATTAATCTATTGCAGCTAATTAAGACACCTGTTTTTCAGGGTTTGGGTTAAGGCCCGTAGATCAAGTTAAGGGTAATCTTAATGCTTTTGCATTTTGAACAACACTATGCTTCCAACTTTGTGGACAGAGTTTGGTGAATAATCTTTCCTATTCCAGCATGACCGTGACACTGTTGTATGAGTTTAGGATGAACTGGAACGGAGTGAACTGGAACAGCTTGAACTGAAACAGCTTGAAAAGCTTCCACTGTTCTTGGAAGGGTTCCCACAAGATTGTGGAGATTCTGTGGGAATTTTTGCCCATTCATTCTGTAGAACATTTATGAACTCAGACACTGATGTTGGACAAGAAGGCCTGGCTCTCAATCTCCATTCTAGTTCACCCAAAAGCATTAAGATTAAGCCCTTAGCTGGAAGTTGGGGGGCCACCTGAATTTAATAATGAAGGTGTGACCAAATATTTTCGTCCATAGTGGACTTTTCCCAAGTTGCTCTATGATCCACACACTCAAACTCAAGATCCACATGGAACAAATCAAGCTGCTGCACCTCCCTGAAGTTTGTGACAGTTAATTTGAATAAACTGTACTTTTATTTTAACATTCCCTGCATTGTAGACATCAAATAATCCCCATTTAATTGAACAGACAGGCATCTGTAAGCATTATTAAAGTATTAATCTTGCTATTACTTTATTAATATTGGCCCTCCCACCAAAACTTGAGTTCCAACAGTTTGTGACGCCAATGAAACTGCATTGTTTCTACCAAAGAGAATCATCTTTATTACTTTACATACAAACATCACACAAACAACACATGACTGATTAGTGCATACAAAACATTCCTAATATCACCCAGGTTATGGTGTTTCTGAACAATACTGTAACTCAAACCGACATACAAGAGAATATCTTACTTTGGGTATAAAATACTCAGTATAGGCACTACATCTTTTCTGCCACTCTTATAATATGATTTTCAACATCTTAGTTGATGTCAGTCAAGCAAAGGTACAGAAGAAATCTTATCACGATATAGAAGAAGTTTCACAGCGTGGAAAGCGTAGTGATCTGTGACGTAGATGAAACGATATCTGGTGAAACTATTATTTACGGTACTGTGGTTGTGGCAAAAACCAACAATAATATTAAGTTCAGATATGGCTTCAACATTAAGACTTCTATAGTACAGAGAGTTTCATTCAAGAAGGTTCTGGCAAACAAAAATATACAGAATAAAAGGTAATTGGTGATTTGTTTGTTTTTTTTTAAGTCGCATCATTTGAAATGCATCTAGTCATTGTCAGCCATAATAACCGGTTAGTTATAATATTTAATCTGTTTATACCCTGAAGTCTAACTTCAAATATATGATCAAGTGCTGCTGAGTGTTTCTTTCTTTTTTTTTGCAAGCAGCATATAATCTGTAGTCTGAAGCTAAGGATAAATTTGGAGGATTTTATCAAATAAATGAAATGAAATCAAACAGTCCAAATAACGATCATAAAGTACACACAAACAGAGCTAAAGTGGAGTGTCCTGACTGCCATCATGGATCAGATCTACATGAGCAAACAAAAAGACAAAACACTGGCAAGTTGTAGTTTCGAACAGAGTAAAGCATCTGATGTTCACAAAGTGCCCCGAAGATCAGAATATCTGCTGCTCGAAAAGAATCTTTTGGTAGCCCTGTGGCGGAGGATGGTAGAAGTCACTAAACTGACAATCCAGTATTGCACTGTCATCCACTGCATGAGAAGAAGAAATAAAAAACTGTTAGAGCAGTTGAAAATGACAAAAGTTTCATAATTAGATATAAAAGTAAATAAGGCATCAATGAGAACGATGCATTCAGTCTCCCCTACAAATCTATTAACCTTTAACGTTTTAATGTGTGGCATAGTAGATCCAACACAGCAATTAATTCCTAGTGGTTAGGGAGTTGCCTCTTAAATCAAAGGTTGTGGGTTTGAATCCCAGGACGGCTAGTGGCACCACTGGGTGCTTTGTTCCTGGCTGCCAGCCACTTAGTGAATGGGTTAAAAGCAGAGAAAGACTCTAATACAGTTCACACTGTGTGTTGTGCTGAGCTCACTTGTAACTATAAGGGACCACTTAAATTTAATAACAATTATTCTTTATAACTTACTAATACTGTGACTGATGTGTGTTCTGATGATATTGTGCCTCATTAAAAAGGCTGCTTGTGCCAAAACACTCATTACAACTTACTAATGTGAACATGTGAGCTGTAGGTTAAATGTGTATGCACTAAATCAGCAAACAACATATTTTTTATATATAAAGTGTTATATATGGATTAATAATCGTGTTCTTCAGCAGATCAATGAACAGAGATACTGGAAACTCTGTGTTGCTTCAAGAAAAAGCTAATATTGCAAAGTTTCACAGTTTAGTGTATGAATAAAAAGACTAATAAAGTCTCCTGGGAGGCTGCTGATGCAATGCATATTATGGAGAGATAAATGTCTTTTTCCACAACAGCCTGGCTCACCGTAAACTACAGGGAAAACCGTTCCTCGAATACCAGATGCTGGACAGTTCATGTTCTTCCCGTTCAGGTACAAATTCAGCTCCACATGGTCATAAGTAACACCCTGCAAACGAAGACAGATATAGAAAGAGACAGTTCCGAGGCTTCATTAAAAAGAGATTACACTATTTTTTTTTAACTGACTGGTTCGTTAAATCTGCCATTCTAGAGGAACCCATCAGTTCGAATTTGTTCAGACAGGAATCAAATGTCTGAAGCTTTTATTGTCACTAAAAGCTCACAAAATGTTTTCAAATGCACAGTCAAATACACTATTTTGGACACGGGTTTTGGTATAACTTTTTTTTAAATACATGCACACCAGAGATTTATTATCATTATTTTTTTATCATTACTACTACGTACATTTAATAATAAATAAATGAAATAGCATTAAGTCCCTAGATATCTGGACAACACTAGTTCCTATTACCACCACTATATAAAAAGCCCCAATTCAAAACAATTAAATATTTGACATATACAAATTACAGCAAACTACATACAGTCAAGTGCAAGCAGTTGCATATTCCTTCTCATACTCATATGACATGTTTTTGACTGTTTCTACAAACAGCCCTTATTCAATTCCCAAGAAAATTTTAACAAGACATGGCATATTATTTATTGATTTATTATTTCAGTATGATAAATTCCCCCCTATTCAGTATGATAAATAAATATAAAATATATAAAATATAAAAAATAACATTAATAACAAAAAAATAAATTCCAATGCACAAGCCCTACATTAAATGGTCAAATTCTGAACAGAGGGGCTCTTGCCTGTGTCTGACACACTGGCACATCACACACACACTGCCATGTCAGTGTCACTGCCGTTTTGGGAACAGTCAGCAGTGATGGTGTGGTCAGAAACTGACCAATGAGATTCAGTGTTGCAAACTGTGGGCTGTATTTAATTAACACAGCAGATAATAATGTATTTACAATAGTAGAAATTGTTTTACACTGATTTGTAGCTTACTCGATTTACATGTCAGGCTTCTGCTAATGTGCGTGTAAAAGAAAGCACTTAAGCTTAACAACACTCCCTCCCACACCCTGCAGAACACATTTACAGTAGATAAAACACAAGTAACACCCCCATACTTACAACCATAAAGTAATAAGTGACAGCTTCTCAAGTGCAAAGAGGCCTGGGAAACTCACCACTATATCTCCCTCCTGCGGGAGGCTGTTAGCGGGCAGCCGGTTCTTCTCCTCGTTGTTGTGGTACACGGTTCCGTCCTGCCTCAGCACCAAGCTGTGCGCGTCCCTACCCAGAGGGACCTGGTTAAGGTTCGCTTTCTGCGTTGCTACCCCGATTCCCCACACACCTGTTAAGGGCCAGGAATGACATTTGCTGTTACACTACTGGTGCTGGTCTAACATTGCTGAGAAAAGATACAGGAATAATTAATCTCCAGCATTTAGCAGACACTTTTCTCCAAGACGACTTCCATTCCCTAACTACAGGGGGCAGTCTGTCTGGAGAAACTTGTGGTTGAGGGTCTTGCTCAGGAACCCAGTGACAGTTTGCTGAAGGTGAGATTCGAACCCACGACCTCTTGGTCCAGAGGCGAGTATCCAACCCACATAACTAATCGCATTTACTGAATAAGAGGGTGGCTACATTTGGATATGTTAATAACAGCAAACAAAAACAAACAGACACAAGAACAGCTTCTTTCCTACTGCCATCACTCTCCTGAACTGTTGATAATTTGGGTCATCTCCACCTCGCCCATTCACCTGCACATCACGCATCTCATGACTTCTTGCATCCAGCAATCTTGCACAATTCATTTAGTATTGTATAAGTTTACTATTTATTATTATTACTATTTTCTCTTTTGCACTCAGACTCCTGCACCACTACGTCTGCACTATTAGCTGCA
>JBBKCR010000080.1:16903358-16922033 GCA_037577295.1 Ladigesia roloffi | reverse complement strand
ACTTTCACCTCCTTCACACACACACACACACACACACACACACACACACACACACACACACACACACACACACACATTCAAACTTGAGCTAATAGAAAATTCAGTAACATTTCCAATACACTTTCAGGATGACACTCCACGGTTTTAAGAAAGATAGTTTCTTTTTCTGTCACCCAGTCACAGCTGAGTAATAAACAGTAAATATGCAGCCGTATGACACAAAACACATATGAAATGTGTGAATTAGAGATGTGTATACTGATAAGTTTAATATGACTGAGCACAAAAGACCAAATTACGATGTGGAGCCTGTGCCAACAACTGTCACTGTGAAAGGTTAGCTAAGATACTCAGTAATGCCTTTATGCTATTGCCATCCAGGATTTGGTGGGAGAGAGAGAGAAAAAGAAAAGCCAAGCCACAGCCAGACCCCCTTTTAGTGTAGTACATTATTCGCACCCCACACACACACACACACACTTTTTCTATTGCAAAACATCCGAAGATGCACATAGAGTAAAAGCAGCCCTTTTCATTTTCTCATCTATAATAAAAAAAGTAATGCAACATCACATAACAAGCCAAGCCAGCACCTCCCTCATTCAAAAAATAAATAATTTGTAAAATAGACAGAAAATGACTTTCATACATTACTTCAGGCAACATCAGTGTCAAACATTTCAGCCTCGCTCCTGGTTCTTCTGTTCACAAACTTTAACTACACCATCGATGCTGACTTACCAAATACAGGCCCTTTTTTCTTCAAATAACTTTTCTCTCTCTCTCCCTCTCTCATTCGCTTGCGTGGCTAAACATAAAAATGGCGCAAAAATAAAAACTCCCTCAAAGACCACTTCTGTTTTTTTCTCCCCCATTCATTTTTAACCACAACTGTAATACAAACAGGCCGTTTTGTGAATATACTGGTCAGAAAGCTTACCAGCTCAGAGGGGCGAGTGTGTCTTCAGCCTAGACTTGTCATTCGAGTCTCTCTAGTCGAGGCATCAGAGAAAGGGGGGAGGGGGGGTTAGAAAGAGGAGAAAGAGAAAAGAGAGAAAATGGAGAGAGCGCAGGAGAGAGGTGTATATATATATATATATATATATATATACCCATATGTGTGTGTATGTAGTGAGAGAACAGAGATAAAGAAAGTAAATAAATCGAAATGGTATTGTGAGATAAAATAGAGAGAGAGAAAATAGATACAGGAAGGAGAAATTGACAGAAACGAGAATCGAGAGAAGAGAAACGTAGAATAGAAATAGAGAGACATAGACAGATAGAGAGAGAGAAAGAGAGAGAGGTGTAGAGGTCGAGAGACACGGAGGCTGACTGAAGGAGGACTGCTGCTGCACCAGAGCGCTGTAATATCCGTCTCTCCCGCTCAAAACCAGGGGTGAAAAAAACCAGCAGAAACGGTGAAAAATCCGGTCAGACAGAACAATGACACTCCTGGCTATTTTATTGATTTTTTTGAAGATTTTTCCCACTTATTTTTTTCATTTTTCACCCATTTTGGGTTGTTGTTTCTTCAAAATAAAAACGCCCCCCCCCTCTCTCCACTCCACATACGCAGCTGAAAAACAGACAGCCTTTTTTCCTCCCACGGCTCCACTGGGTGTACGTATAACCGGTGACTTTTTCTTCCTTTTTGTCCTTCTTTATCTCTTTTCTTCCTCTCACGTAGGGTCGAATGATAGCCATGGGTGTTTTCTCTCTCCCCGGTATCTTGGGTTGCGTTCCTGGAGCGTGTCTCGGGGTGTTTTTGATGTTTTCGGCTGCAGCTCCTCCGCTCCGTGCTGTTGGTGTAGGGGCTCCTCAGTCGAAAATGGCGCCGAAAGTGACTCTCCTCATTCAAATCTGGAGGAGCCGCCCACCGCGCGCGAGCATGCCGGGAACACAGAGCTGCAGCGGGGTCGAGGAAGAGAGGAGTCTTATCTCTTTGATTCTTATTTATTTTCTTCTTCCCTCTTTTGTTTTTCTTTTCTGTCCTCTTTCCTTTTCTCTCCTTTTTTACACCCCCAAGCAGCCACATCTCCTTTCTTACTTCATCTCATGTCTCAGAAGAAGGATACTCACACCCCGAGACAGTGTAGGAGCTTGAAAAAGAGAAAACCACCCCTAGGTTTTTATGTTTATTTATTTATTTTTTATTTATTTACTTACTTATTTAGCACTGACATTAGGTGCTAAAGACCTGCCTTTATATCACACTCCATAAAAACAAAATGTATTCTGAGGTATAATTCTCAGTAATAGGCAGCACTCATATTCAGAGACAGTTTAAGAGCTTATAATAGCCATAAAACGGTCTCTATTTTTATTTATTCTGTTTTTCTGACCTCTGATTTATTTTAGACTCTTTATATCATGTTCATGGGCAACACTATGAGGGTAGGCGAGTGGTTTGAAGGTGGGAAGGCACACTTTTCTCTTTTCTTGTTTCCTTTTTGCTTTTTTGCATCTTTCAGGACCAGCAAGAACAGGACACCCACATCCATTGAAGATGTAGGAGCGGAAAAGTGCTATAATAAAGTTATTATTATTTCTTTTATTTCAGTTTTTATTCTAAATTAAAAAAAAATTCCTACTGACCTCCAGGTTACTAAAGGTCATATCATTCACAAGACCCCTCTTTATATCACAGTGCATTGAAAAAATGCACACTGTCTTTTTTGTTTTTGCAACGCAAGGCATCACACTTTCTTATACAGATATTTCTTACTTTTTCAGCTTTGAAAAAAATTGAGATATAGAACTCATGAACTGGGCATCCACATCCACAGACAGTGTAAGAGTTTAAAAATACCACGAAACAACATCTAGTTACTTATCTAACAATCTTTCCACTCTGACCCGTGAGTTACTAAAGACCAGTCTCCATATCACAGTGCATGGCCAGATCTATGGGGATGGTTGAGTGTTTTGAAGGTGAAAAAGACACACCTTTTCTTTTTTTTTCTTTTTGCACAACCAGGATCGCTATTTAAAAAAAAGTTGTATTTCAAGGTATATTGCTCAGAAATAGTCAGCACTCACAACCAGAAACAGCGTAAGTGGCCTTCTAGATACTTGTTCATTTGTTTATTTGTTTATTTATGATTGAACCCTGAGTCGGTAAAAAAAAAAAAAGGTAATTCTGTATCATGGTGCATGGAAAAGGTGCACACATTTTTTTTTTTATTGTACCACAAGCCTTCACATTTTTATTGTCTGCTTGAAAAAAAGAGCCTTATTTGGAGGTGTGCTTTTCAGTAACAGTAAAAACCTTTAAAAATATGTATTTATTTATTTGTTTAGTTGTTACTTACCCCAGAGTTACTAATAGCCAGCTTAAAAGTGCAACTTTTTAATTTTATTTCCCTTTTTTAGTCTTGTTTTTTTTACTGACCCCTGAGTTACTAAAGGCCATACCATTCACAAGACCTGTCTTTATATCTGGGGGAAATTATGCATGGGGAAATAAAATATTTTGAGGGATATGTCTCAGTAATTGTCAGCACTCCCATCAAGAGACAGATAACAAACTCTAGGTTTCTATTTATTACTTTTTTCAACCTGACATCTGGGTTACTAAAGGCCATACCATTCACAAGACCTGTCATACAATCACACTGCATGTATTTCTTATGCCATCACCTTATATCGAGGGATATCACTCCTCTAAAGCACGAAGGGACAGGACACCCACATGAAGGTAGAAAAGATGCAGAGAAAAGACTGTTTATAGACTATTGGAGAAAAAAGCCCTATTTTGAGGTATGTTCCTCAGTAATATTGAGCACTAACATCCAGAGACAATGTATGAACTTTAAACAACCTTCTCAATCTCAATATCAGTGGTCCTACTGAGAAAAAAGACACAATTGCAATTTCCACAGTAAAACATGAAGAATTCAGACCTCAGTTTAATGTATTTTAAGCCTTAACATTCATCTTAAGAAAGCTTTGCATTATTTGACCCAATCCAGATTAAAGTGCTTCTAAAGAAACACACATTTTGTCGCTTGAGGCATTAAAATAACACAGAGTTAGGTCTGCTGCTTTATATTTGAATAACGTCATATTTTCACTTCTGTTTTTGGATTCTTGGCCTAAAATGTGCATCACATCTCATATGAATAAATGTGTATCAAAATGGTTGCCGAAAGGAGGTAAGAGTTGTTGATATTTTTGATAAAAAATATAAATTCTGAAAAGGAAATGTAAAAAAAGTATTGATATAGCAATGCTGTACAACCACCAAACTGACAGACTGATTATAGCATAAGTGTAAAACGTGCCTTTCTGTAAGGGTCATATTTTTTCGCTTTTCAGAGACAGTTGATATAAACTATCCTTACTGATCTAAAGCTACTAGTAACTGATGAGTGACTGGTGTGACTATTAACCTTGTTATAATTAGCTTATGACACACCAGAGGTGGCTGCAGGCCGCTGAAGGCGATCTGACATCGTCAAACAACATGTGTAACCGGCTGCTAGGCACAGACTCATGTTTTTTTTTTCTCTCTCTCTCTTTCTTTTTCTTTCCTTTTTTAACATTGGTTAGGTGTGAGTAAAATATATTTTTGTTCACCCCTGTGCAGTCTTACAATCTGCTGTATCTCAAACTGCATAGAATCTACAGGCCTTGCATTTGGCTTCTCTCTAACATAATGTTGGCTGGGCCAAGTCCAACATATTTCACTATTAGTTTCACGGTTGAGTAATATAAATGAAGGGATAAGTCACCTTACCTACATATGACATCATTGTGTGGATGTCATAACTTATATAAGATACATGGTTATATAGTATACATATAAAAAGTAGATTTAAATTATTCTCAGTGTGCGCTGAACGCAGTTTGTTTTAACAAGAAATACATTAATTTTCATCCTTACATAGACAGCTAGGACAAAACATCTCTACCTAGGAAAAGGCTAAACATATTTGACATATTTCTGAGTCGGTTTTCACAACTACACACAGCCACTTGTGTGTTTCCAAGTGCTAACATCTTACAAAAACATAATGAGGGCCCATTTTAAATTGTACATGTGTTTTTTTTTTTACAGTGTCTAACTCTTTCCCCATCACCTCCAGTCTGAGGATGATGGCATGTATGTACATGATGATCTCTTCATCTTACAGGCCACTTATTATTTACAGCCCGAGTCAGACAGCCATGCAAATGATGCGACTGACTCTAGGACGTGTCCGCACTTCTGGCGCGTGACGTAGTAATGAGGGAGAACGTTTTGTGTGAAATGCTGATTACTGAAATTACTCTCTTGATGCAATTCCCGGCAGCGTCCGGCGCATGACACAGCCGAACATGTGTGACGACCAACCTCTTCAACACCAAGCAGTGTGTTCATAAGGCCCGATCTATGTTTGTAGCTCAGATTAAATCTGCACATCAATTTCGTAGGTTTGACAACACGAGACTGGAAGCTATATTGACTCCTAGAAGAGCTCCTATGGCATCTCTATGAGAGTTTATGATCGAGCAGATAAAAGAATGTAATTATTTAGGGCTACTGTGTTTTTGTGTATCCTTTTAACCCCTTAATTCCCGCCATTTGTAGGCCCACACTCTCGTGATAACTTGTATATGATACTGAATGATTTACAGTAGTTGCTGCATGATACATTTAAAAACTAATAACATAATTATAACTTCAGTTCAGTTGCAGAGACCAAAAAGGACAGAATAGCTCTTACAACACCATCCATGATTAACACACTCAAGAGAGCTGGTGACCTCAATACAATTAGCAATTTTGCACTCGCACGAAAGCCTGCTAACTTAATGCTGTTTGGGGTAAAAGAGTAAAAAGCAACTTTAAATAAGTTTGCAGTGCTGTTATATACCTGCATCTAAAATGTCATATCTAAAAGAATAATAGTTTTTAAAAACACAAGCATACTTGATTTTATCAGTGAACAAACCACAGGCTGTGTTTCATTGGGATGATGTTCCATTGGGATCAGAAAGGAAACCCCACAGAATATGGAACAGGTTTCGCAATTTCAATTGTAATGATTGGTTTTTTGGTCTTAGTTGAGCACAATTTCTCTGTGTGGAGAAGAAACTGGTCGATCCCAGCCATAAGCATCAGTATCCAAACATCCATATAATTTCAGCAATGCTCAGCCCTGTTCACTTCTTGCACATTCCCTTCTAACCAAATGGATATTTGAGATGTTCCAGGCTGTCTTGTCAAAGCTCTATTATTTGCATTCAGTCAGCTCAGGGAAAGCGATTCCAGACACACCGGACAACTTCTCCTCTACAAAGCAGGAAGTTGTGATTACAGTTAGCAATAGCCTACCTGAGCTCGGCCACTAATTCTCAGACATTATGGTCTGTAACGTGATCATCTCCTGGCACACAAAGCGATCATAGCCTTGGTATCTACACAATCATTTCCATAATTCTAACAATGTCACGTATCCAGAGGCATCTTTAATTCTACGTGTCTCATACATGCGAGATACATCATATACAGTAATTGTAAAGCTACTTATATCAAGCTAGCAGCATTCCAAGTCACAATTCACTTAAATTAATACACACGGGTTCAAGTGATCATTGTTCTATATCAATAAGTGTCCCTTTGTTTCTGCATCATGCTTATTTTCACACCGAGGTGTGATGTCAAGAGATCTACTCACGTCTAGGAGATACTCACGTCTAGGAACCCCGATTTTTGCTTTATCTGCCAAACTCGCACTTCTCAAATCAGAAAAAAAAAAGGCAGCCAGGTCTGCTGCACGTCAAGTGAACTTTCTTGCACCCCGTCACTTGTCAGACGCTGTTTTGTTGTGTGAGAATAGGGGTAGTTGTAAAGGGCAAGCAAGTGTGTGTGTATGTGTGCGTGTGTGTAGAGAGAGAGAGAAAAGGTTTTGTTCTCGAGGGGTCTCGGGCACCCTTCCCCCAGCTAAAGTTGTCTGTAGCAGCTGCACCCCTGTGATCTCCCCTAAACAATGTGGGAGGGGGCAACAGTGGGGCGACAAGGCCCCCCTCCCCTTTTATAGAGGCCAAAACTGCACACTTAAGTGACAACATCCATCAAAAGCCAATAGACGCCTGCAGGTCAAGCCTGAGAACACAACAGCGACCTTTGACCCCAGTTAAGTGAGCTGGCCTAACAAGACATGACCGCTGACTCATGCTGGTTTATTTGGTTTATTTCACCAATTAGAGTCCTGCAGGGGAGGGGAAGGCGGGGGGATTACAAATGTGACAACCTTCTGATTACAGGGCCCCAGCTGAAAAAAAAAATACAAGAGTATCTGACAGCCCTAAAATATTCTATAAAAGACTTTTTTTCAGTTCCACACTAACACAAAATACACTGAATTATCAGTGCCACAAAAATTGCTGTCACAAAAAAAAAAGCTTACACTGGGTGTTATACTGAAAAATGTGAAGCTAAATTTGGTCAATTCTTTTTTTCAGAACTTTTAATTATTGAAAGAGCAACGTTATACATTGTCCTAGTTACACATTATATAGCATAAATCCTTAGATGACACCGAGTTAGCGACACCTAGTTGTGGCCTAAGTCGACCTTCCTAGAAACACCTCTTGCATTTAAAGTTATTTGCGCTAAATACTTTGAGGAGAAAAAAACTACTAGCTGTCATGCGTCTATTCTCATCACTTATTTGCATTTATGAATTTAAGAATGTTACATTGCATGACACCAAAATAAGTAATTTGCAGCATAAGTCAGACTCACCTTTTGTATTTATCACTGTCAGGGTATATTTTGATTAGATAATTATGACAGTCTAGCTGTCATACATCTATTTTTATCACTTATTCTTATATATCAAATTAAGAATGTTACATTAGAGGACAGCAAAGAAAGCTACGCCTAACTGTGGCCTAATCCAGACACAGTTCTGTGTTTTCGTCATTGCTTGCATGTTATACTTGGATACGACCTATCGTCTAGTCCCCATACATCTAATTTTTATCACTTAATTTATTTTTCTAGGTTTTAAGAAAGTGACCTTAGATGACACCAAAATAAGCGACGCATAGTTGTGGCCTAAGCCAGTCACACCTCTTTTATTTTTTACAGTCATTTGCATAAAATACTTTGATGGGACGCAAACTGCACAGTCTAGTCTCACTCGTGTGCACAAAAACACCAAGCTGTGTCGACTGTAAGTCTATTTCCTGGTTGTGAGTGTTCAACGCTGAATAAACAAACCCTAACGCATTAAGGCGCTGTATAAACGTGAACAGCTGACGTAACACTCAGGGAGGACCTATAAACAAGAGATGTTCAGGCAAAAGTGTAGAATCAAATCAGTTTTGCCCCAAGAGGTAAACTGTTTGTGCTACAAAAAACCGACCAGGCAAACTTAAGAAAGGTTAGTAAGATAGGACCACTGTGAATTTGGGCTCAGTTCGTCTGGAAGCCCATTATGTGTATTTATTTTAGATATATGTGCATATAAGAGACGGTTTTGAAAACAACGAGGCCACTCTGGAGCTCGAGCGGTACGAACTCAAACTCGGCCGGATGTCCCGCCTCTCCGGAGCCGGTGGGCGATGATGTAACCCCCCTCCTCCTCCCTCCCGTCCAAATTTAGCACGGCGTCGGTGCCTCTCCACTTTCTCCTCTGGCTGAGCCTGCTGTCCGTCACGTCACGTCACTCCTATCCTGTTATTATTGTAAACAGTCCACCCCTCTCCCTCTCTCGTACTGTAGCCCACCAAACCAAAATCTAGTCCCCCCCCCCCTCCACCTCCTCTTCTCCCTGTCTCTCTCCACCTCCCCTCCTCCTTTGTTCGTAAAGTAAAAAAGGAATCTTGATTCCACAAAATAATGAAAATAATCCAAGAGTGTATAGAAGCGATCGTGCGAAAAAAGAAAGGCTGCCAGTGAAAGACAAGTGGAGGTGGAGGTGGGGAGAGCGAGGAAGACAGGGAGGGAAAAAACAACGAGCAACACGTGTGGTTCTAATCGTTTTTAAAGGCACGACACGGGAGGGGTGAAATGAAGAGAATAAAGAGAGCCGGTCGATGCACATCAGACTGTCTCGTAGAAAAAATATAACAATAAAACAATGAAAAATGGTAGATATTATGGTGGGGCGGCGAGGGTGGATTCAAACGAGAGAATGAACTCCAAGAATGAGAACCACCATGTAAATAAAACGAGAGACCACTCGGCTCCACTGTAGCTGCTGTCAAACGGAGCTCCGTAGTGTATGATCATTTAAAACCGAGTCGTTTATTGACACCCCCCCCCCTTCTCTTTCTCCTCTTCTGCCTCTCTCTCACTCCATCCCACACTCTCTCTCTCTTTACGCCCAACACTGTGTTTGTGCTCGTGCTTGTTTACCTCCCCCTCCAGCCCCTGGAGGAATTTTGATTAAAGCTCGATAACGAGCCGCTGCTCAAAAACAAACCAGGCTGCTGCAACTTTCACTCCATCTCTCCTCTATCTCTCTCTCTCTCCACACACGCACACACAGCCCCGTTCAAACACTGCCCGGGCAGAGGCAGCGAAGGTAGCTCGGTCCTGTCAGAGCGAGCCGCGAGAGAGAGGCATATAGAGAAAGAGAGAGAGAAGGAAATAGAGAGAGGGACACACACGGATAGAGAATAAATGGTACTTACTTGCAGCGGTGGCGGGAAAAGCTGGAGAACCCCATTGTGACGTGCGCGTCGAACGTTCGAGCCGCGCGGGAAAATAAATAATAATAGTGAAATTTCAACAAAAACAAACCAAAAACACACACGCTGTAATATCCCAGCACACGGACAGGCTCTCCGCCGAGTCTCGCCCAACCAAAACGCTCCCATGTCTCCCGGTCTCTTTCTCTCCCGGTCGCTTTTGTGTGTGTATGTGTGTGTGTGTGTGCGAGTGTGTGAGAGAGAGAGCGAGAAAGAGAGAGACTGTGTGTTGTTGTTGTTGCAATTACGCCAAGCTTCAAGGAAGTTGTCCTTTTGTTCCAGCATTTATACGTTGCGTCAATGTTGCGAAAAGAGGAGGCGGAGCGGTGGCACTTGGAGTAAGACGGTGAGAGAGAGAGGGAGAGAGAGAGCGAAAGAGAGAGAGAGAGAGAGAGAGAGCGGTGAGCATACGACCTCGTGTCCAGATAGCCCAGTCTCTCCTCTCTCCACCCATGACACTAAACCAAACGGCCAGACGGATCTGAACTCGTCCGTACAAGAGCAAACATCACGGGGCAGCTTGAACGGGGCAGGTCGGTGGTGGTTGTTAGTGGTATTGGTGGTAGTGGTAGTGGTGGAAGGGGGTTAAGAGGAGGGTATATGGAGTGGAGTGTTTTGGGGAGGGGTTGGTGGTAAAGCTGTGAAAAGTCGAAAGCGGGCAATGTGGACGGGGCAAGTTGATGGTGGTGGGTTGCGGAATTTGGGGGTAAGGAAGTTCAGAGGCGGGTGTGGACTGAGAGAATTGTGGAAGAGGGGTGGCAGAACAGGGAAAAGTCGTTAGTGTGCAACAACTTGGATGGGGATGGTCTGGTGGTGGGGGTATTTTGGGGGTAAGATGGAGGAGGGTGTGTGTACTGGGATGGAAATGAGGTGGCAGAGCTGTGAAAAATCATAAGTGGGCAACAACGTGAATGGGGTAGGTCTAATGGTTGGTAGTGATTTAAATGGAAGGAGTTGCGGGGTAAGACGGAGAAGGGTATGTAGTTTGGGTGGTAGAATGTGTGGCAGAGTTGTGAAAAGTGGACAACAGTCAACTTGAACGGGGCAAACTGTTGTTGTTGGTGGTGGAGTTGTGAGGAAGGACGGAGGAGGGTGTGCGGACACGGGTTGTGAGGGGACTGGAAGTGTGTAAGTGAGGTAGTAGAGGTGTGAGAGGCGAGAGCAGAAAGAGAGTTAGAAGAGGACAGTAACAGACTGAAGAAAACAATTCCACAGAACTTGGTTAGAGACAGCAAGAGAGGAGATCGAACACGTGCGTGAACTGATATAACATCTTTGGTTTCGTATAGTAGCCTAGTATAGTAGCAGCTTTTTCCATCCTCATTCTCCTCCGCCTCCTTCCCCATTACAGCAGAGTTGCATCACGATCTTTTTCTTTCTTTGCCTGTCAGTCATTTTTTACTGACCAATAAACGGTGGAGCTTCAGGTAACCAGCCGTCTCCCTCAAACACCGGTTTGTTTCGTTTTGAATGGAGGGCGTTCCCAGCTAGGCTTTAATTGTAGGACTGCAGCCCTTCATCTAGAAAATGAACATTGGACAAGCCAAACCGGAGAAAAAAGGGACACTTGTACCCTTCAGGTGTTAACGAAATCTAAAAGTAGCCTATAATAAGAACCTTACAAGCATAAAAACTGAGTCTGGGGATGAGTTTCTGTCAGTATAGCGGACGGTTTCTCCTTTAGCAGCAGAAAGGACACAAGGTGGAGGTCTTGGAGAAACATTTAACAGATTTAAAAAGCTAAACAAAATGGAATGAGCAAGCACAGTACGTGGAAACCACCAGCATTCAGTCCAGTAACTGGGACGGACAAGCATATTATAAGGAAACCACCAGCCTATATAGCCCTTAGCGAGTACTTAGATGTGGTACGATTATGGTTCACCGGGTCATATGGGACATTTTTATTAGTAGGCCGTGGACCATGAGGTCATACTTTTATCGAGTTTAACACTAAAAGTGACTTTACTTATTTCACGACTTTTACATTATTGACTATGGAACACCACCAACTAAAGTTTATTAAACTGCCTCATACTTTAATAAGAATGTGTGTGTGTGTGTGTAGGATGCGCTGTGTTGCAGTAGGCCATTCAAACTCACCTCCGCGTAAGTGTTAATATCAATAGAGTCTCCTTTTAATGCCGATCTTTATATAATTGGCGCACACAAATTTTATGTCCGGACATTATAAGAGACTATCTTAAGTCATAGCTTCAATTGAAAGGTGGTACACAGAATCCGAGTTTAGTTTCTTTCACTCTACCGTCTTTGTCACGGGTTCAGATTAATCTTGATGGGTCCTTACATTCTCTTTAATCGTATATGCTGTAAATCCCTAAAATGAGACACAAGGAGACGTCAATCTGAGCGTCCTGCAATAAAAGGTGGGCTGTGCGTGATTTAGACATGGTGTTTAGACCATTAATCCTCTTCGTGCCGTTTCAACAGGCTTGTTTTTAATTCTTCGGTGGTTGTAATCAGTCTTTTGCACGACTTAGCAACGAAAAGTGATAGATAGTGTATTTTATATACAAACAAAATTGATTTCACAACGGCGCAGCAGTCCTTAAAAAACGGATGTCTGCTTACTGAATGTTGGTCTGTTGTTTATGTTTTACCCCAAATCAGCTATTTTTATAACGAAACAAAACAGTGTGTGAGAAAACCACGCTTTAATAATTATTATTTGTTTGTTTTTTCTTATGTATTTTTGGTTTCCTGTTGCGTAACATACTTCAAATTTCGTTATGTCGAAATGCGCTGCGTTTGTACAAAAAAGTTAAAAAAAAGCGCACATTATGTCTGTAAATCCAGACATTTAAAAAGTTGGCTTCTCAAAGAAGCGAAAATAATAAAACAGTAGAAAAACGACAAATCGAATCCGGGCCGTTTTATTAAAAAATCCTTCAAAAATCAAATCACTGTTGACCAACGCCAGGCTGGTTAAGTGTCTATGAAATGAATGTCATTCACCCCTCTGGGTGCAGTAGGGGCAAAACATGTCTTAAGGTATGCTCCAAAATATAAGAAATACAGCGAGACTAAATTATAATAAAAGTTATATAGACGTTACCCATCTCTATAACATCAGGTAAGCCCATAAAAGCAGTTTCAGTGTATAATAAACGAGTTTAATGCTGTTGCAGATTAATCATTCTAATTGTAAACATCATCATGATCGACAAGGAGAATTAATCACACAATTAAACAAGGTTTATATATTATTTGGCACCAAATGTACAGAAAATAAGGACATTAATTTAAAAAGAAAGGCGTTCTAAATTGCATTATTATTGGATAAAATCATGTTATGAGTGGTGGCATAAGAAAAAATATTTTTTTCATTCAGTTCTTCTTGTATCTACTGTCTATTTACAGTGTTGTTTTTTCTATTAATTCAGAGAACACGGTCGAAGCCTCAAATTAAACTGAAATAAACATACACTTCCTAAAACCTCACATATTATCTAATGGCTCTGAATACTTAAATCCAAGCCTGCAATGTAGCGAACATTTCGGAGGCAGGTTTGCACCTAAAATAATAATGTATCTGTTTATTTGCCTGTTTGTTTATTACAGAGCTTTTAGCAAAAAGTAAATTGTAAGAAATACTATTTTTGTGTGTTCGGTTTATTAAGTGCCGTTTTTTAATGGTCAAATCATATTTATTAATTTACTATCGCATTTATTTAGACGTTTTAAAGCATGTGTCCGTTTCAATTGTCATATACAATGTAAATATGGGCTTATAATAAGATTACATCTTTTTTTATTGATTAAGGTCAAGATTTAGCGGCCTAAATGACGGTAAATTTTCCAGTCGGTAATAACATTGATTGTTATTCCAAGTTTAGGAATAAAAGTGAGAATTTAAAGCGTGTAAAAGTCCGCCGTAAGGTTTGCGCCGGCTGAAGCGAAGGCAGCGAGTCGTTACCCATCAGTGCCGAGGCTGAAATAAACAGTCTGTTGTCTCTAATTTGGTTTTTGCTGACTCATATGCTGCCGTGCCATATTCTCATAATGACTGGAAGGGTGAAGGAGGGCCTACGAGTGTGAAAGGTCACGTTATTTCGCTTTAACTGGGATTAGTACTCATTTATGTTTGCCTTATTAAAGCCCGTGTTATGGTATTTTATGAATATGTTGGCTTCTGTTCTGGCTACTACTTATTTCACTCACAGATACGGATATATAGACAAAAGTATTGGGACGCCTGACCAATACACCAACAGGGACTATAGAGTTGGTTCTCCATTGCTGCTATAACGGACTCCACTCTTCTTTAGAGGCTTTCCACACGATTTTGACGTTTCTGTGGGAATTTATATTCTTTTATTCTGTAGAGCATTTGTGAGGCCAGTCACTGATTTGGGATGAGAAGGCCTGGATCGCATTCTCCATTCCAGTTCATCCCAAAGGTGATGGGTGGGGTTGAGGACAAGGCTCTACTTCAGTAAAGTTCTTATACACCAAACTCATCCAGCCATGTCTTATTGGACCTCACTTTGTGCATTAGACATAGTCAATCTGGAATAGAAAAGTTTTTCCCCAAACTGTGTGCACAAAGTCGGAAGCATGCATTGTCCAATATTTCTTTGTATGTTAAAGCAGGGGCGTAGCACACGGGGAGGTGGGGGGATTCAACACCCCAACTTTTGCTAAAACGTGATTCCACCCCCCCACAATTTTCAGATTATATTGTATTAAATAGATTAAATTGTATTTATAATTTGGCATCCCTATCTCAGAACCCCCACACTTTTGGAAAGCTTGATACACCCCTGTCCTGAAGCATTAGTGTCCTTTACTGGAAGTAAGAGGCCTAGCCCAAACCCTGAAAAACAGATGTGTCCCAATACTTTAGCCCATTTGATGTACCAGCATATTAAGCCTTATTTTATTAAATGGCGAGTTCATCTAAAGGTCCGCATACTCTTCAGCATACAGGCTAGAATTGACATTTTTATAATGCCTTAAATGGAGGGCTTTCATGATTTGGTTATTTCCTTTAAAACATATTATTTATTTTATATACTGCTACAGATATTTTGAAATTATAATGTACATTATGGAAATAGGTCTGTTGAATTTTGTGCCCTCATAGAGGCCCCTTCCAATTAAAAGGGCAATAGCCTCCATTTTTCATGGGTCTGTTTACCTCTTGTTCACATATTTTGGGCACTATTCATTTTTACATTACCATTTATTAACAATTATTTTTGCTTTATAATGGGAAAGTTAGAAAATCACTATTTTGTCACTGTTCCCTTTAGGCACACATGTGAAAATTGACTCCAGGTTCATTAATACTGCTTATTGGAACAGCTTTAATGCGAAAATGTCAGGTTAAATTGCAGGTATAAATGCCTTAGTTTTGTGATGTCACAAAAACTGTTGATTTAAAATGAGATATTTTGACATATTTAAAAAAAAATTGATACTGCAGAATATGTATAAAAATAAAGCGTTCTATATTTTTTCTCTGATAGGGGCCCTTTAAGTGGTAAATACTGTAAGTGTCCATTCAGTACATGTACTTTCTGACCTCTAATGGCAATCGGTACTGTGCTGAAGCGTTTCAGCCAACAACCTTGAGCAGTCGAGTCACTCCTGTGCTCAGTAAATTAATTTTGTCCCTGGTAATTTGTCACCATTGGTCTGTCAAAATTGATGTTCCCATTCAAGCTGGGCCTTTTCTATACTCCCCCTTTCAGCCGCTCCATTCAGAGGTGTGGAACTGCAGAGAGGAGAGGAACCCGTTTAGACAACAGACATCTAAAAGGTGTCCTGTGTCCTCCCCTCTCTCACCCTCCATCTGTATCTATCTATATCCCTTGCTCATGTCTCATCATGTAAAGTGCTTGCCCGTGTTTCTCCGATATCAGCCCAAATGTGCCTGGGCCTGTATTTACGAAATACTGAGAGAGCTGTTCCAGGATCAGATTCACCTCCTGTTCTGTATCCATATCATTATTAACCCCTAAAACCGTGGCCTTATAATTCAGTTATTAATAATAAGAATTATTACATACCATCTATTATATGTAGATTTGTAAATACCGTTTAAGCCAATATCCAATTACTCGTAGTATTGTTAATTGTTTATTATTCATCTTTAGACTTATTATTCAGCCACTACTACGGACTAAAAATGACTAAAACTAATGCATAATTCATGCACAATGCATTCCTTTACAGTTCCAGGGGTCAAGGCTTGAGATTTCACAGTGTTAGCAGTGTTCAGCGGCATTAACAGATGAGAGCCTGTATCCATCCTCAGAAATCGCTGTTCTGGGGTCAGGCTGCTCCTTATCGTTGCCTTGGCCTATACCAGCCCGGGGCCTATTTATAAAGAGTTGCTAGCCTCTTTAGTTACACCGTACACTCTGCATCCCTTCTACTACTGCATGATCCGAGCCCCTTTATCCCGCCAAATGAGAAAACAGATCCAGCAGAGTCGTTCAGGCATTCGACATAAACAGAAATCAAATGCTCTGGAAAAGGGAACTGGCAAGGTCAGAAGGTCAGAAGACCTTGTATGTGTGTAAATATTAATATAACACATTGCTTTGTTTATCATAGCACAGCAGTGGACTGTATGGAGCTTGTGCATATAAAAATAATACAACACTGCTGAAGGTCCAGTGATGTGTACAATAACTCATTAACCCTTTAACCACTTAGATCACAGGCCTATGGTGTTTTTTATTTTTTGGAATGACAACAGTATATAAATCATGTAGTAACGATAGGAATGTTGTCACGTATTGAGAAATAGGAATTGCGGATATATATATGTCACTTATATGAGGTTAATTATTGTGCCTCATACATGATCAATAAACCAAGAGTTTTATGGACTGAATTTTAAAGCTCCCAGATTGAGGAAAAACTCGTTTTTCCCTTACAAATAAAAAAAAAAATGAAATTTGAAATGTATTAACATTATTATTTTATCACCACCCACCACTTCATCTGTAGAGTTAAGTCACACAAACCTGCTTGCACAAACAAAGTTGCACAAACAGCCTGTTTGGAATAGGTTGTTATTGTGATGTCACAAAAATCATTCTACGGAAGTTTTTCACATGATGGTGTCTCTCAATTGTTGAATAAGTCAATTGGAGCAGCGGTCAAAGGGTTAAAGAAAACCTTTGACTTTTGTGTCAAACATGGAAATGCAGGAAAAAAACTAACTATAAGAACATTGCCAGACATGGGCCCTTTAATTTGTGTAATCTGCCCTGGCAAGTGTTTGAAAAGGCCAAGACTGGTTTAATAGGCTTGATATAATTGTATGGGAGTAGAAAAGTATGATGTGAATGGCAAGTTGGCTCCCTAAAGCGGCAGCTAAGAGGGCCATAGCTTCAGTAGGCCGCTCTAACTCCTCCTGTCGCTGCCGGCCTGTGTGTGTGTGTGTGATCGTCCAGACGTTTTGAGGAAGTTAATGAGTAAAAGGTACGCAGTTAGAGAACGGATGCCTCCTGCTGTCTCAGGCCGAACTGGGTCAGGATCCATCTACAGGAGGATCAGCGACGTATTCTCTCTGCAAACAGAAAAGAAAGAATCAAAAACTGCACTCCAAGGCCCAAGCCAGGATTTTACACCTTCATTTCTAATTGAGACAAGTCTTTTAGATACACTTGTCAAAGGGGAGTAGGGTACGAGGCACGTTACTCAATAACTGCCTTCAGTTATTACGTAACTGGTATGAAATTGATATTGTTGATGTTGTGAGAAAACCTAATCAGAGGGTGAAACATTGTCCTCTTATACAGTCAAGATGACTTACGAAACGAAATTTTGGCCCATTTCTGTTGTTCCACCCATCGTGGAAAGGGCAACCGGCTCTTTCAGAATAAGAAATGAATTATGATGTTATTCATCTTATCAGGTTATGAAGTGTTGGCCCACATACAAGCCTTTGGAGTAAAGGCGTAAACAGCGGTGAGTAAGTTGCAAAGAAACAAAGCACACACTGACAACACAGTTCTCTCTCTCTCTCTCTCTCTCCCTCTCTCTCTCTCTCTCTCTTCTTGGAATGATAATTAGATAGCAAGGCTGACCTCCATGTCCCTGTAATGAATTGTGGGCTGCTCTTAATTTAAGTGTGACATCTTGCCAGCAGGGGGAAGAACAAGGGTCCCTGTCACAAGACCGTCCCACAGAGACACGTGAAGAGCCCTGGAAGCCTGGACCAGTCCCGCTACGAGGACCATTTTAAAGGAAAAGGACACACATTGACGTAAAACAGTAGAACAGATGAAACTTCTATTCACAATAAAGGTGAAGTCACACTCTAAAGGCCTGGACGTGGGCTCACACTTCACTTCCTTACTGCATAACTTCCATAACATTGTTGCAGTTACTGAATAATCAGTGTTAAAATGAACCACTCAGTAGTAAGAGTGCAGAAATGCAGTTAATACAGGTAAAAAATGTGCTTAATTGCAGTTTCTTGTTGAAAAATAGAATAAGATAGTAGTATAATACATATATTATTATTATTATTATTATTATCATATTTTAAATGGGAAGAGACACTGAAATGAACACATTTGGCTGAATAAAGCACAACATGCATTTTACAGTACAACCAACCCTGAACCTCTTTAAAGCAGTGCAACACCCCACAATCCAGTTTTCACAGAGGAGCCACATACTGATGGTGTTAGATGGGTTAAATATGTGTCCTAGGGATGGGTACTACCGAGGCACATACACTCACACACTCACACACTGTACGCAATGTAGGGAATGCCATGCATCCCATGCTCAGTCAGCTTGTCTCTGTGTTAATTCATGAGGTCAAATGCCGTAGTGAAGCAGACCGGCTTCAGATACAGCAGTGCTAACAGGCTAATGGGATCAATAGATTCAAACTGAAAAAGTGTAACTGGCCAAGGACAATAATAATAATAATAATAATAATAATAATAATAATAATAATAATAATAATAATAATAATAATAATAATAATAA
>JBBKCR010000080.1:16841447-16863214 GCA_037577295.1 Ladigesia roloffi | reverse complement strand
ATGTCTCGTGTTGGTCTGTGTCTGTGTAATGTGGCGGTCACCACAAACAATTTCCTTCGGGATAAATAAAGTTTTCTTATTCTGATTCTGATTCTGATTCTGATTCTGATTCTGATTCTGATTCTGAACAGTGACCCACCCTACTAAGACATGAGCTGCTAACCTGATGAAACATACTCTCTGATCAGTCTAACAGATGCACTTTTCCTAAATTAGCACTATAATGCCTATGTACACTAAATAAGAGCTAGACAAATTTGTTGGAGCAATGCCATTGATGAACAATTTTACAACTTTTGTATGCATGCTTTTATAAAGTGTGCAGAAACTTTAGTAACTTTAGAGAACATTCACATAATGACTCTGTCAAGGACCACTTTGGAACCTTGGTTTTTATAGTGTAAAAAACTGTTTTCAGTGATATAAAACACACATGCGTTAAAATCTACTTAGAATGTGATGCTCGCACTCTACAATGTTTCAGAACATCAGCAGGAAGTTGTAAGTAGATGTTTGTGAATGTTCTGGTATGATGAACAGGTCTGTTGAGGATTCTATAATGACTAAGAAAGCTATATAATAATTTAAGGTCCAGAATGCCTCTAATCTGGAAAATTAGATTCAATTAGATTGATAACCCGTCAAAAAATCACTATAAAAATCATCTTAGTACAGTGTTTTTGTATTTTAATGTGCAGTTTAAATTATTTAATATTGTAAGTTACTTAAATAACTAATACATTAATACATTATAAAAAGAATCCAAATATGGTTCTTTGTAGAACTATCCATTGAAATGTTCTCGCAACTATTCAAGTGAAAAGTGATTTTTTGTTGATTTTTAGTAGAAAGGACAGTTACTAACTGATTCTTGGCCTAAAAGAATCTTTATATTATCTGTAGGTTCCTTAAAGAGGGTTTGTCCCACTCACATCTTATTTACAAAAATAGTTCTCTGAAGAGCTGTCTATTGAAAAGTGCTTGCAATTCTTACTTTTATTTACCCCCACTTAAAAATAAAGGCTAAAAACTGGTCCTTAGGCTGAGAATATGGCTCTATTAATATGTTGATGAGGATGTTCCTTAAAGAAGGATCTAGAAATATAAGCAAAAATGTTTTTTAACTTTCCATTGAAAGGTTCTTGCAATTATTCATATGAAAAGAGGTTCCAGGTAGATTATTTATAGAAAGTACAATTAAAATATATATAGATAGATTACTAAATGGTTCTTGCTCACATTACATGTAAGTTGCTTAAAAAATGTTCTTCACACTCACAGCATATTTACAAAAATGCTTCTTTGATAAACTTTGTATTAAAAGGTTCTTAGAATGATTCAAATGAAAAAATCCCAGGCATTTTTTATAGAAAATACATTCTTAGGTTACTAAGGGATTGTAGGTCTGTTAGGATCTTTTAGAATGTTTGTAGAACTTGTAGGTGAATGTTCTTCACGCTCACACATATTTACAAAAATGGTTCTTCGAGGAACTATCCATTGAAAGGCTTTGCCAAATATTCATGTGAAAAGTGATTCTTAGTTGTTTTTTTTATACAAATAAACTGTTTAAAAATAAAAGTTACTAACAGATTCTTTATATTCTCTGTGGGTTCCTTAAAGAATGCTCTTCCCACTCACATCTTATTTACAAAAATGGTACTTTGATGAGCTATTGGAATTTTTTTTCAACGATTACATATCAAATTCTAAATGGTCCTTAGCCTGGGAATATGGTTCTATTAATGTTTCCTGATGTTGATGTTCCTTAAGGAATGATCTAGAATTACTAGCAAGCCTTTCATTTCAAAAGTGCAGTGTGGTCCTCTACTATGGCTACAGCTCTGCAGGGGAAAAGTGATTCTAGGTCAAGATGTGTGTTTGTTGTACAGCGTACATGAGCACCACTAACACTGAAAAAGCCCTGAGAGGTTGTGGTTGTCCTCAAGAGCCACTGGCTTCATATTCACACAGGCTTCTGCTCTGTGATCAGCTGTGATGTTTTCGAACAGAACGACTGAAGATCTGCATGTACAGACAAAAGCATCCGTGTGTGTTTTGTGCTCCAGGCCTTCATTACGGCGGGCAAGTCACTGCCACTTCAGCTGAAGTGACAAATGCAGCAATCACCATTTACTGTAATTACTTTTGTCGTAAGTGTAAACAGCTGCAAAAGTATGTTTTCTTCTTCCGCCACAACAAAGCCAAGACAAAGATACATCGGTCGGTGGGGAATCTGACTGTGAGAATAGCTATTTAAAAAAAAAGGGGGAGAAACGGAAGGAAAAGACTTCAAATTTGAATGGATGTACCCAGGATCTCATAATACAAATTCTACACAAATGAGATCATGGACAAGCTGTAATTATTGGTAAGAGAACCAAACACCCACATATATAGTAGAAGAATTTACTAACTCGGAAGACAAAAAAGGTATAAATAATAAATTATTATAATAAAATAAATAAGGCTGATTTAGTTCAGTTCTTCACACACACTGTCAAGTGTCCATAGAAAAGCACGGTCAGTTGAATTGGATGTTCTGGATAAATCATATGGATCCATACTCCAGAGATTTTAGGATCATTTTAGGTGTATAAAGTTGGGATGTGAAGCACTGGGCTGTGTTTTCTGGAGTGATGGAGATTATGAGCCAAAACTAACCATCCATCATCAATACATTGCCTCACTAATGCTCCTTTGGATGAATGCAATCAAATCCTCACAGCAATGTTCAAGAAATATCGTGCAAAGTCGAGTTTAGAAGAGTTGAGGTTGTTACTGAGGGTACAAGTTCTCTATAAAAAACCCTGAATTGCAAAGAAATTTAGAAGGGGTCTACAAAAATTTGGACGTACAGTGTAACTACTCAATATTTCTATTTACACAGAACAGCCTTCACATTAAAACCAATTTCTCAATATTGTGTAGGTCTCCTCGATTCACCAAAACTGCTCCGATCCATGGGGTCATGGAGATCACGAGTGTTCTGAAGGTAGTATTAGCCATGTTAGCAAACATTAGCCAGATACTTTAGGTACTGAAAGATGTGAGGCGGAGCCTTCATGGATTGAACTAGTTTGTCCAGTACATCCCTCTGATACTCAGTTAGAATGATGGATAGGGAAACTTTTCAAAGCAGCATCCACATGAATACCCAACAGATCATCACCCAGAGCATCACACTGCCTCTGCTATTCATTTTTCACCTCCTTAGGCAATCCTGGCGGCATCTCTTTCCCAGGTTGGCAGAACGTGCAGCGGGATGTCCGCAAAAGAAAATGTGATTCATCAGACTGGAGCTTCATAGACGCATATACAGCAAGCTGTTATACAAAATGTGTGTTCTGACACCTTTCTATTATAGCCACTATTAACATAATCAGTCATTTGTGCTATAGATGCTCTTCTGAAAGATTGGACCAGATGTGTCAGCTCCTCATGCACCTGATCCTGTAGCTGGCTCCCTGGTTGTCCTTCCTTGGACCAGTTTGTACTTACTAACCACGGTATACCAGGAACCTGATATTTTGGAGATTCTCTGATCCAATCAGAATCTGGCCTTTGTCAAAGTCACTCAGATTCTTACACTTTCTAAGACACAATAATTTCAAGAAATTACTGTTCCGATTCTGTCTGAAATATCCTACCTCTGGACATGAGTCGCTATTAATGTTGATGATACACTCTCTAAAGCCAATATCCAGGGTCCAGTTTGTATGTTTTCTTTCCTCTAAACTAGGTGCTTATTAAGATCAGTACAAACCACATATGCGAAGCAAATACGAAAAATGTGCCATGTGGGTTTTCCAGCTTGAAAACCAGTAGTGTAGCGCACAAGCCTCCAAAAACTAAACCGACTACGTCATAGCACAGGTTCAAACGGCGCTGCGTAGCGGGGCGGCAATGTGTGTAATGGGCGCCCGCTAGTGACCTAAATCCAAACAACAGACACATTATTACAGTACCAAAGACTTTCAACAAATTATTTAATATTTATTTAGTAATGTTTAAAAAATCAGTACTTTATCAAATGTAACACGATTGTTTAGCGAGGCAAGTAGTCAGTGTTTAATTTAGAATGATACTTATTAATTTCTACACCGTGCTCTCACTTTGCACACACACACACACACACACACACACACACCAGTGGCACCGCAAGAGGGGGGCGGGGGTGTTAAAACGATTCTAAGGGCCCAACACTGACATGGGGCCCTGTTAGGGGCTAGTAATATTTTTTTAAATAATAACGTTGCCCAAAACTATAATCTTTCACGGGGCCCAAGATTTCTGGTGACGCCCCTGCACACACACTCACACATTTATACACTCTCAAGCTCTCTCTCTATCCCATCATTGGATACATTACACAACTTACACTTATTTAAAAAAAAAAAATATATATATATATATAAATTATCTGCACATTTTAGGCACAATTAATGTGTATGTTTGTGTCCTATTAAAGATGAGCCCTTATTTACACTTAGAAAATGTTTAAAATGGGGTTGTTTTAAACATGACTGTACGCCCATTACATGCACACCAGGGTTAAAATGCAGTTGTCCAAATTCACCAGTGATGGGTAGTAGTTATTGGTAGCTTACATATATTAGTAATTTCAAATGAAAACAACGATTTTTACTAAGTTCAACCTCAGTGATTTATATTCAGTCACACATTATTTGATCGTTTATTCTGGGTATTCTGGGTATATTATATTTTTATATTATATTTTATATTATTAGATTATTAACATCTGTACTGCTTTGTAATTCATATCTTTTTTCTGATGTTTATTTTATCATTGCAAACAAAAAGTACCTCAAAATAATCTCACAATGCACCGTTCCTGCGGTGACAGACGTTGGGTGCAGTAAGCAGTTTCATTGCAGTTCATGTTACTCAGTACCTAAGCAGTGTTTAAACCGCTAGTTTTATACATCAGTTCCTGCTTTTTCTGAAAAGGTACTTCTATTTCTGCATGGGTCGTTATTTCAACAAGACTTTTACATCATCATGGGGTTTAGGTAACAGCCCATCTCAGTTGTACATGCATCGGAAACACTATAACTATTCATCTACTCACTCTATATATATAGCTAGATTATAAATACTTGTAGCTTTCAAACTATTCATCTACTCACTTTATATATATATAGCTAGATTATAAATACTTGTAGCTTTCATGAATGTTATGACATTTATTTCCTTGAAGCCTCAACTTTTTTTGATAAGTTGGTTTGCAGTGACATCTAGTGGCTGTGATTGACTACAGCGCAATCAGAGCGACACTAATCACGGAACAAAACTGCCCAACACTTCAGTGTACAATAAATAAAGCTTGATTATATGTCAGTGATTGAATGTCAAGGCAGACAACATGAGAAGAAATTAGCATAAATACTTAAAACATTAAGATTCTGAATAATACACTTTTTATTTATCTTTTTAAAGCATCAAAATACATTTAAAACATTTGGTGCTTCGCTAATATACATTTAATATACACAGTTTAATTCAGTAGTGTATACAATAATTATTAGCATTAATGTGAGAAATGTGCCATCTTTAATAAACAATACACCCAAGGTTCTGCCCTCAGGCCTTGTGGGAATAAAACAAACAAAAATAACTAGTTAAGTTATACTTTAGGTTCTTCGTGCTCATTTACGAAAAATGTTTCTAGAAAAAACTTAATGAAAGTCGTTCATGTTACATTCCGTCCATTTCCATGACAGTACTGCTTGCTGTCCGCAAAAAACAAGTGTTCACTTAACGAACTACTGAAAATATAAAACAATACAAACCATTTACTATTGCCCTTTCAGACCGCAAAACACACGCCAGCCAAATACAGCACGGGCCATTCATCCCAGACTACAGAGATGACAGTGTTTTCCACCACCAGTCATTTCAGAGTTAACTCGAGAGCCTCGTGTGTGATGGAGCACCTGTTTCGGCATAACTGGCATTTACTCAGCTGCTGGAGGGAATTTGTTGTAACCTCGCACTTGTAAAGTAATATGTCTAAATAAGATGCATCAGATTCACCTATTTTACTTCAACTCAATAGCCTCCATAGACCAATACGACCCTTTTTAGAGGTAGTAAATAACATTCATGACCACAGATATGAAAAGCCTGAACAAAAACACCTCTTCTAAACCATCGTATGACATTTAATGTTCGTTTTATAAACAAAGACTAAGTCTGGACAAATTTACAGCTAACCCGGAACGTTTTTTCCCGCGAAAACTGAGTTTAAAGACAGACCAAAGACACGGAGAGGCAAGTCGGACACGCCGTAAAACCAGTCCCGGTTATTCTTAAATGTCTCATAATAGAAGTCCCACTGTAGCTTTCTCTGGGTGGTGTTGACTGTAATCATTAGGCACTGCCTATTAAAATAAATGAGTCAGGGCAAAAGACAGCTGCTGAACCTGTTACACCTGTAGGGCTGCCCCGTAACGCCAGTGGCACTACAAGTATGTTTGACATCTTGCAGATATGGTCAGAAAACAACAGAAATATGACCTTATTGATACAGGCTGTTGTTTCTGTTAAAATGAGTCTGTGACGCCTGTACAGCAATTTTTTATCAAGTTTTTAACGTAATATGTGTTTTATTGGTGTTATACAGCACCATTCTTTTAAAAAGAATAGGCTACTCAGCAGGTACTCCATTACAGAGGAACAAAACATGTTACAATTTAAGCATTCAAATTGTCCATGGTTCTATACAGAAGCACTGCCTTCACTAAAGAACCATTGAAAACCCCTATTTTAAGAGGTCAGGGGGTCACAGTGGCCTGATATAAAGGTTTATTTCCACAAACCGTCCTTCAAAAGACACACATTTTATAGGGTAACTCATCACATTATGGGATTAACTCCAAAACACTCATTAAATAAATGAATAAATTGTGGTCAACTCCAAAACACTTCTTGTAAATTTCAATACTACACTTGAATGCTAATGGTCACTGGAGAACTGTCAACCACAAGGAGGAAATCCTAAAAAAATTATTACTCAAAGCGAACTCAAGAAAAATGCTGACTCACATTTGTGTTACTAATAAATTACTTAGCAGTAAGTCAATTTTCTGTAGCGTTTCAACCACATAATTTATATTATAGATATTTCCACAGACGTCTAATTTGACTTCTTATTTTAGACCTTATATCTTTTGTTCTTGCCTGTCTGTGTAGTAGTAAAATGAGCAGTTTCATCAGGAATCAAAAGCTTTCTGGTTCTTTTTTGTTTAAACAGATCCTTTCGTGCTATAAACAAAGAAAACAAACCAAAAAAACGAGGTAGTTTGTGTGTTACGCTGATTTAGTCTTGGCAGTATCTTATTAAGAAGCAAGTTAACTCTACCCCTGTATCTTCACATGTCTGGAAATGTGGTGGAAATTCCCACCAGTCTTCGGAAGACCCCCACAGACGACAAACTATTCTCGTCCCGCACGGCCGAGATCAAGTTGTCCACGATCAGCTGGAGGACCACCCTCAATTCCCTCAGGTCTCTGTCGGACTGACAGCCAGCCCCGTTGAGTGACATCCTCACACAGATGTTCTTCAGGTCCACACTGTCCTGAGAGTAGAGGAAACCACAGAAACTAAAGAGACCCCAAACAACAAGAGCTTCAGGTGTGCTTTTAAGCATCTTACCTTGTGTCGGAGGAGAAAACTCCTCAGACCTTCCGAGAGAGCCCCCATCAGGTCTTGCTCTATCGATATTATTTGAGAAAGTATTTCGACCAGTCGTGAGAAATGGCTCTCTCTGGCTCTCTGGGCGATAGTTTTCTGGGTGACGGAGATTTCTCTTGGAGGTGCTTCATCTACTCTCCTCACGGTTCTGCTGCCATTCAGACCGTGAAGGAGATCCAGAGCCTCCATCTGCTCCCTGAGAGAGCAGTGTCCCATTTTCCATCGACCAGCCACAGTCCGTGCGGTGTAAAAAAGTGATCCGTCTTCTCTTTCTAAGCTGTTTTATGCTTTTAGCTTAATCTGCAGATAAAGCAAAAACACGTCCTCATGTCGTCAGCTGATCAGCCTCAAGCGCTTCACCGTGCTGTGTCTCCCGCTCCACTTCCCCTTGCTCCGATTCAGGCTCATAGAGAAACTTCGTGAGTCGTTGTTTACAATGTGGACAAAAGTATTGGGACACCCCACCGTCTCACCAATATTCCCGTCAATGAACTTGTATTTAAATATATACGCTTTACTATGGAGTTGGTCCCTTTTTGCAACTGTAACGGCTTGCATTAATTGGAAGGCTTTCCCCGAGATTTTGAAGTTTCTGTGGGAATTTTTGTCAATATTTTCTGTGGAACATTCATGAGGTCAGACACACACAGATGTTGGGCGAGGAGGTCTGGCTTACAATCTCTGTTCCATTTAATCCCAAAGATGTTGGGTGGGTTTGAGGCCAGAGCTCTGTGTGGGCCATTCAAGTTCTTCCACACCAAACTCACCCAACAATGTCTTTATGGACATTGCTTTAGTGCAAAATAAAAAAGTTATACCCTGTAGCTACAGTTTAGTACAGTGTAAACTCTCTTTAGACAACCTCATGTTTTCAACTTTGTAGCAGATACACAAGTTGAAAGCATGGTATTGTTCAGAATGTCTTGTTATGCTTCATTTTAAACACCTGTGGCAATGGGAATGACTGAAATGCATTAATTCAATCATTTAGAGGTGCCCAATGAGTTTGTCTAGTGTAATCTACATGACAAAGTGAAATTTCAGTTGTCCTAACCCCCATGAACTGTAACTTGACATAACTGTGCTTGTAAATACAGCAGTGGTGATAGGAACCAGACATAATAAAAAATACCTCACAGTCATCCCACATTAAATGGTTATAAATACTTGGCCTTATACCTAATTAATTAATAACAGGTTTGAGAAGGTTTTTAAAAGAGGGACAGTGTATTGTGCGGGAGATTACTTCAACAAGAAACATTTACCACTAGTTTGGCATGGTCAACATTATTTATAAAACTTGTAAGTTCACTGCTCAATAAATTAGCTACAGACATTGTGACCACTGGTTCTTTAAAGGGCCGTTTACTCCAGTTTGTTCATCCTAATGATTTTACAACACAAGAATTTAGAATATTTATTTGCATTCCCCTTTATATTTATTTGCATTCACCTCAATGGTGCCACTTGCGGTCCTGGGATTCAAGCCCACACCCTTTCAATCTCAGGGTAATTGGTGTAAAAATGAAATTACTATTAATATATCCCGTTGGAATTGGCAGATATGATATCAGACATGAAAAAAATGGTATGGTGTCAATCTGTGATGATTGCTGTAACAGTTTTTAGGACTTAATTTGTTTGGCTGATGTACAGATCAAATGAGTAAGTAATTAAGAGGAACTTATTAACAAACCATAAAGTTTTAAACCTCAGCAACTCAAGAGTCAAGACTCACAAAAGGAGAGGAAACACCAGCTCCTATCACATACTCAATTCTTTAATTGATTAGATAATACAAAAAAAACGGGAGAAACGATGTGATGATTTTAATGGACGATATTAATTGAATATTTCTACGCATTCTTCATTGACATACTAAACCTCCCCTAAAACAGAACTTCTTCAGTAGGCTGTAATGACACACACACACACACACACACACACACACACACACACACACACACACACACACACCACACACACGCGCGCGCGCGCACACACATACACACACACTCTGTCACACACACACACACACAGGGGGACCACTCCTAATAAAATATTTTTCTCTCCCACACAAATTTCAAAGAGGGGTGGGGTTGGGGAGTTATAGTAAAGTGTCTGATTCTGGGTCTGTTTTGCTTGTAAGCTGACAGTGAGTGAGAATTCATTTTGAGCAAAAAAGGAAACATGACTCAAAACCAGCCACCCAAAAAAAAAGAAAGAAAAAAAAACCCATAGGATACAAAGCAATTGAATAATAAAAATAAACACTTCAGTACTTAAAAAAACAAAGGATCTTCAGTGTACAATCACCATCTCTCTACACTGCTCTTCAGCTCCACTATGTTAAGTGACGCTTTGTGGGAAAATAAGCTAATCATAGCATCTCTACCAAAATACTTGGAGAAAAAAATAAACAAACAAAAAATATCGGAAGAGAAAGATTGCTCCTCTTATGGGGCTGATATCCCATGCATTTCTAGAATTATGAACAGTGACCTTGGTGGTCAATCATACCCTTCGCTCTTGAGTGCATTTGCATTATGAAGGTTTTGGAACAGATTTTTACACACATGTGCAAATGATGCATAAAACAAGAGACCAATCAGTGTTTCCCAACTCTGGTCCCAGCTGAGTCCCTCCCAGCTGTTTACATAAGTTTTTCCCTGCTACAAACAAACCTGATATAACTAAGCAGCTAAAAGTTTGGAATTAGTCCAAAAAAACCTTAAATGTATGTGAGGGGATCCAGGGCCAGCTTTGGGCACCTATGCACCTAACGGACTGGTGATCAAATCCATATTCATAGTCAACTGCAGGCATTCACTGCACAAAACGGACACAATGCTAACGCACTCATTAGCCTGTTAGACCAAAACATATCTATTAGCTTAGAGTTTAAAGGGTTCCCTACGCGCACACACCAATCGAAAGAAGCTGCACTATTCTGTTAAGGCTTGCCTGGATCTGGGCGGTATAAAATAAAGTGGTGCTCATGAGCTAGCAAGCTAACCGGGTCCATTTAAAGTTAAACCTTAAACTAAAACCGAAAATTAGCATGTTTACCCATGGACCGGGAGGACAACCACCTGTCGTTTCTCTGAAGACCCACACTGCAATAAAAACCACACGCTAAATTGATAAGCTAAATGGAAAATGTCTTGGGACGTCTACATTACAAGAATGTGGAAATGACAATTTATTGCTATGTGTTTGGACTCCGTGTTTGTGTTGGGAAGGTGGTAGGTTGCCTGATAAAGCGCTATAGTGACATTTTTTAATATTCTCCCGACAGACCTCCAATAAATTACACTGCTATAGCCAAAGGCTAATAGGAAACAGTTACTGGAGAACTGTCAACATCCATGAGGAATTCCTGCCATTTATTTACAACTCAAAGCAAATTCAAGAAAGAAAGAAAACACAAAAAAATGCAGATCATCCGGTGACTCAGATTTGCATGTGCTACACAGCCATTTGTCACAGTGAGTAAACTACAGAAACGCAATGAAATTGAACAGGATTGGATTGAATCTGACGCACTTATCCCTCTTGGTCCATTTGTCCATCAGCCAAACTGGTTTAACTGGCCGTGCGCGGCTGATGGAAAACATTCTAGGACTAGAGAACCCAGTCTTGTCCACTAACCATCACTGTTGTCTCTTGAACACTTTACAAAATGCTCGTCTTCATTCAGACAGTCCCATTTCTTGTGGTTTAGACAGACATCGAACCAGAACGAAGTAAACATAAGATTGAATTCACAATGAATCATAAAGGACCCTTCTGCTACAACTCTTATTGCACTACACTACCCATAATGCGAATGAATCAGGGGGCAAATGACACTGAACAAGACTCACTTGCCATTGGGGAGCCCCTTACTCACTGCATTAATTTGCATCAGACCTGGTTGTTAAATATCCAAATTGGTTAACATTTACCAGTCAAGCGTGGTTAATGTTTACCAACCAAGGGAATTAATCAGAAACAGATCTTACTCGAATGTGACGCAGCGAGTCGGCCGTTACCTGTGCTGCTTTTCTGTCCTGGCCGAGACAACCCACTCGTGCCACACACTCGTTTTAGTGTCAGTATAGATTCTATAGCTCTCGTTTGTAGCTTTAAGTCAAGCGTTCGACCAAAACTTGGACACAGAGGATAGGGACGTCACATTAATAGTATCTCTAGTGGACGGTGGGTGGTACAGCTGCAGAGCCGTGCAGAATCTGGACATAGCGGTGGGGCCGGGGAACATACAGAGTGACGGGAGAAACGCTGAGCATCTGGGACAGCACTTGCAAGGTGTCCAGCTATAGAAAGTGGCTTAAATAGAAGAAGAAAAAAAATGAACACTACTACGTGGCTGTGTAGAGACCCTGAGGACCGCTGGGTCTTAAGCTAGTGATAAGAGAGGACGAAGGGGAGGAACAAGCCGTCAAACATCTTTTTTGTCACCTCATTGGTCTGCCTTAGGCTACCCTCCAGGTAAATGAGGGAGATGAGCATCACTGGCGAACTCACATTTGTATTGTTTTATTATTATTTTTTAACTTTGTTCGTCTGTCAGAATCAATAAGTATTACTCTAGTTTATAAAGTTAGCATTAACTATATTCCCCAAACCCCGACATGCTTCAATTCCATGTTGAGATCGTTTTTTTTTTCGTGATTAATTTTTTTCTCCCATTCAGTCATAGTTATCATATATTTTTCTTTCTTTTATTTCGTTAAAAAGGAGCATGACTGCACAGGGGGGCAACTCCATGCCCGAGCAGTGACGGCAAAGTGAGTGATACGGTGGTGGACAAGTGGAAAAGTTCTAATTCGCTTTCTTGGCTTCCACGTTGCCGTAGCTGGAACCTGTTTTGTTCACCTCGGTCACGCCGATGAGACGACGCACAGCTACAGAGGCTGAAAAGACAGACAGACAGACAGACAGACAGACGAGAGGGAGAGAAAAAGAGAATGAATGGTATATTGTAAATACAACATTGCTTCATTAGCAAATTGATATCCAAACAATATAATAGTTCATTACAAGCAAAGCAATCTGGATCGGTCATACAATACTGTGAAGTCTTATTCATCTGTGCAAATTGTTTAAAGCCACTTTTCTCAGCTTGCTTCTAGCAAAGTTAACATCAGAATAAATGAAAAAAAAACAGTAAAAAGTATCAAGATGTTTTCTGTTTGGGGGAAAAAAGCAGTTTAATAATGTGAGCTGGTGAGGAGAACTCCGGTCCAGTTCCAGATTCCTCCTCGGTTCCTTCAGCAGTTGTTTGGATTTGTAAAACTCCACCAACAGTTCCTGATTTAATTTAATGAAGGACTGATGGAGTCAAATCAAGTTTCTGGTGGAAACTACAAGTAAATACTGGACTTCCACAGGGAACACGTTAATATACTGAACATAAAATCAATATTCAATGTATAATGTTTGCATGAACTCGTTTTAGGTTTATTCAATATATTAAAAACATTTTGTTTTCACAGGTGCCTAAGACTTTAGCAGCAGTGTAACATTAGGTTGGAGAATACTAGCCTGTTCATTCAACGTCAGTGAAATCTACAACATCTACTTCCATTTCATTCACAGACACTTTTATCCAAAGCGACCACCCTTTTCTAACTACAGGGGATAGTCCTCTTGGAGCAACTTGGGGTTGAGGGACTTGCTCAGGGAACCACTGGTAGTATACTGAAGGTAGGATTCAAACCCATGACCACTTGGTCCAGTGGGCAAGTATCCTACCCACTAGGCCTCTGCACCAAAAATGATTGTAACCAAACTGAAACTTTTGAAGGTACTGACCAACAATGAGGAAAAGCATGAATCCTATGATGAGGAGGGGCGAGCCGCTGACGAAGACGTCCCAGGCAAAGTTAATGAGGGGGGAGAGCAGCACTGTAGCCCAGAACAGGAAGTTGAGCAGCGTCCATAATCGGCGTTTGGGTTTGATGGTGGGTCCGGGGAACTTGCCCTCCTTCTCATAGAACTCCTGCAGTGCATCCTACCACCAAACAGACAGGATTAAGTGAGATGGAGAGTCTAAACCTTTTCACAAAAGCAACTAGAAACGCTAAAATTATTCTTAAATGATGGTGTATGGCATTCGAGAGATAAACTACAGAGACACTTTCAGGACACCTGACCGGTGACTTGCTATAGTGTAAGTGTAAGTGAAAAAGCAATAACAGCAGACTTACTGCACATCACACCACATCAGATTATGTGCTGCATATTAAATAAAGATTCTCTGACAAAGCTAGAACATTAATTTTTGTACGAGGATCTTCGTGTAATTAGGTAATAATGTTGGATTTTCTAGCCATGATTTGGTGAATGCCATCTTCTACTATCTGAACTGAAGGCAAGGCCTTGCTGATGTATTTAGGCTATTGTTTGTTTAGTCTTACTGTTTGGAGAGGTAAGTTACTATTTAAAGTCAAATTGTCATTTCAGCCATTTACACAGTCCACAGTGAAATTAAACAATAGAACAAAAACAGAAGAACAAATACAAACACCCCCACACATGTGCAGACATGTCTAAATTCACAAAGAGCAAAAACTAAACATTTAGAGCATCAACATCTGAATCAATATTATACTGTATTAGTATTATGAAACTGTATTAAACCACTGCACTCATTAGGCACGCAGAAATGCAGAACAGCAATAAACAATTGCAAATAATAGCAGCATGTGAATAGAGAATGTGCAGTTTATAATAAATAACAGGTGATTACAGTGCCAGTTGTGGCGTAAATTGTTTGTTTAAGGCAGAACTGTTCATATGAATTATGTCAGGAGAGGAAGTTTAGTACATGTAAATATATCATTCTTTCTTTTACATACACAAAAGCATTCTGTTGCTCACACACTTGATTACAAGCAAGTATACTGAGGATGTAGCGATACTCTGATCCTATGATCTGATACTGAATTCAATATACTAAAGTGGGGGAGACAGGAGTAGATCACTGATTAAGATGGAGGTGGTCGTTGGCAATGGGTACACAATGGGTATCTTCAGATGCCAAGTAGCACCACACATTACATGAGACAAGGTAATACTCTACACACATAAAATGTCCATTCTACAGAATGCATTGTCACAGTGCTTTGTTACAAACTTAAAGTACCAGACTGTGCACATTTGCCCATGCCATTTTCCTATTGGTTGCTTATTAGGAGTAAATCATAACTGTGCTCACATTCGGAGATTTTGGTCCAGAATTTATGACTGTCAAGGCTCACTGCCAGCAATTCTCAAAGTACGGACCAAACTGCAAGTCATTCTGGACCACACACATTATATTAAGGATTTAGTGTATGTTTCAACTAGACTGCATTTCTGTAGAGAAAACGCAAAGTGTGCTTGCTCACATGCAGAATGCTGCATTAGCATTATATATTATATTATCCAGAAATTAGATTTAGACCTAATTTCAGACCCAAGTTTGAGAACTCCCTGCTCAAGGCCATCTGTCACAAAGGCACTAAATCACGTTAGCGCATTTGAGGCATATTTAGCATTCTACAACCACTGTCCTTAAACCACAACCACAATGTTCTTTCATGGTTTGTGATTTTCAGCTGCGTCAGCATTATGGAGGCAAAACTTTTTTTGCTTTAGTGCCAAGCACTGTGTCTCAAGGATATTTATTTAAAACCAATCTGTAATCATCCTCCCGAAATCCCATTAGTGTATATTACTACTTCTTTTCCAAGCTCTTAGAAAAGCATTGAAACATTTAATTTGATTATGGCTTTCGTAATTTTGCATCCATCAGTAAATGGATGTAAATGGACAGTTAATAAATTAATAAATGAGCCACTATCTGTCGAGTCCAAATATTAGAGGTTAGAAAGTCATGTTGGGCATCGAACTGAATTCTGACCTTCTCCCGGTAGAGGTTGTGAAGCCAGTCAGCACATTCCTTCTCATCGTCAGGGATCTCTTCTACTGGGAAACGCCTTCAGAACAGAACAGACAACAGCAGTCAGAGCGGGGCACCACTAGGAGGCACTAGTACTCCAGGAGGGAGATTGGAAGGGGTGGCGAGGAAGTTACAGCCACTGGATAACCTTAATCATTAGTGACATTTTTAAAGAAATGTATATCAGAAGTATTTCAATCTTTTCGTCCTATAATACGTCAGAAATTTAGATGCTCCGAAAATTAATTCTCCCAAGCAATATATTTTCATTTTTGTTGTTTAGAAGAAGCATTAGGAATGACTGTGTATATACATACATTTTCCACTCTAAAATGACCCAAATGATATTAACAAATTAAAAACAACAATTACAACAATGCAGAGAAAAATCTTCTCGCACAAATAAAAAAAAACCTCTGAAAAACTGATTTCCCTGCTGCGGGTTTGTGTTCCATTCATTTGTAACAACAGCAGTTCACAGGGAGGTATTATTCTCAGCCTAGTGCTCAGGTGGCAGCTGTTTCTCTCTCCTAAGCCGTCTCTCATGGTCACTTAGTGGAAATAGTCGGAGTTGCTTGCTTCGAGTCCTCCCTGCTGTGAGCCTAATCTCTGTAAAGTTGTCAAGCTAATGACAAAGCAAGTGAGACGCTACTGGGTAGCATGTTGGCATTTGTCAACTGATATAAGATGGCACTGAATATTTCCAGATATAAAAAAAGATGTTCTAATTTACCCAAGTGTGGAGGGTCCATCTTGTGCTATGATACAGTAACATGAAAGCACCAGATGGCCCGTTGTTACATTAAATGTGCAAATTAGGTTGAAAAGCATTGAGTTTTCTATCCATAGATACAAGGTTTGTCAAAGTCTATTGTAATATTGTTCCACGTTATCTAGGTTTAAAAATACACGACTATATGGAGACATTTTAAGACCTTTTGATTTAAAAGGGACTTTTACAGACATAGGGCACTAACCTGACACTCAGGTCGGCTTTGTATTTCTTGCCGTTGATGATTCCCAGCAGGGTGGGGTTCTCCTTATCTTTGAAGTTCAGTGTGACATCGTATACTGCTTTTACTGAAAAACAACAAGACCATGAGAAGGTTATAACTAATGTACACTACACTGTTAAAGCAGGGCTTTTCAACCCAGCCCACAGTACTGAGTGGCCTCGATTGCTTTGTTCATGTATGTTACCAGGAAATAGAAAAAATACGCTTTGGAGCCCAAAGGCAAGGCTAAAAAACACTGTATTTTCTTTTACATGTCTATGTACTTGTAAAAATATAAATATTGGGTACTGAACAACTTATCCCAATGATTTTGTGCTGATATGATGATCAGAATAATAAAAGTGCAGGCCAGATGTGTGCATATAAAAATGCCCTGTGCACAAATGTGACTGGATGTGGTCACAACGTGTTCTCAGTGCTTGAGAAATAAACCACGCTGTGTTTATGCAGCATAGGGTGAAACAGGCACAGTCCACTGGAAACTGGGGTAATTAAAAGAAAAAAAATGCAAACTCAGTGATGAAGAGATAATGGTGTTACTTTGCAGTAGATTTACAATAGGAGGCGGTAAGCAAATTCTGCAGTAGCTCTGAGAGTTTTGTAGTGTTGGTCGCAATTTTTTCAACATGTCTTAAAAGCAACTGCACACCTTTGAACCACAATTAGCTTCAGAGTTGTTTTTTTTCTATGCAAAACTGGCCAATATATTTCCTAGCTGTACCAAAAACTGACACAAAACCTGTGTTGGCTTCTCGTCAGGCACTGCAGTAGCGGTCAGTGATGCACAAGTGTGTGTTTGTACGTGTGCGCACATGCGTGTAAGTTCGCACCTGTTCCCTTGAGGCATTGCATTGTGGTGGTGAAGCCCTTGGTGCGTGGCAGTAGGTGGTATTTGAGCTTGGGCAGGCCTTTGCTCTCGGCCACCTGCATACTGATCTGGTGCTTCTTTTCAGTGAACCGTGTCCCTTCACAGTAAAGCAGAAACTGCAGGAACATACGACACACACACAGTAAGCACATATTAATAGAATTAATGTAGAATACATGTTACATTTAGAGCATTTAGCAGTCGTTTCATCCTAAGTGACCATTCTCTACAGAGGGAAAGTCTCCCTGGAGCAACTTAAGGGTCTTGCTCAGGAACCCAGTGGTGGTATGTTGAAGGTGGGATTCGATACCATGACCTCTTGGTCCAGAGGCAAGTATCCTACCCACTAGTCCTTTACCACCCCACCAAATGTCACCAAATGTAAAATGTAGTTATTCAGCCAAGACATTGGCTGTCTGGATTCCTCCTTTACTTTGTTGCAAATCAGTTTTGTACAAACATGCCAAAAACACTCATTTGTTGTTAAGTCATCTTTCAAGAAAATATGGGCCGAAGCACAGTCCGCATTCAGATTTCACGGTAGCTGCTTCCATTCACTATGTATTATGTATTTTTTGTCCATTTTGTTGATAACCAACCATAAAACGTAACTAAATAGTCATGTATGGGGTAAGAGGAAAGTGAATCGTGTGAAATTAGATTTATTTTTTTCCCTATTATTAATCTATGGCAAGTCACTTTTGTGTTCTAAATATTCTAACACATTAAACATTTGGATTCTGGTATTTGTTGGTCTGAATGCTTTGGCCTTTACACCTTGTCTAAACAGCAAGAGGCATGAGTGACAACACGGGACTAAACAGTCGTGTTGGGGCAAGAGGAAGGTCGAGTGAGTCGTGTAAAATGAGATTTTTTTGCGGAATATTAATCTACGGTAAGTGCTCTGCCGTACCAGCTGCAACCCTGATCAGTGTTATTCACTAACTTTAGAGATACGAGGCAATCCCTCTTTACACTTGCCAGTGGAAACTCACATCAGCCGTGACCTCAAGAGAAATGAAACCAGTTGGACAGAGGTGCCTAAAATTAAACGTTAAATATTTGATGAGAACGGTACAGCTAGCAGTACGCTAACCCTGAAATGCCACACTTATTAACAGCGTATCAGGAAACTGACCTGTATTACTGATACTGGCTGTGGACCAAATGGCCACCTAGATTAATTAGTTAATACACTCTGAGAATGTGGGTCAGTCAAGCCAATATGTAAACAACTTACAGGCACCAATCAGCTAATAGCTGGAGCAGGAAGCGACAAATTGAGAGCATGTCTTATTGTTAATGAAAATCACTTTTTTTTTATGATTGACACACCTGTGTTACACACTGAAATGAAATTACAGCATAATAACAGTGCCTACAACAATTCAGTTAGCATTAGAGCTCTCTTTCTCCACCACATGGCTTCATTCCTTGACATTATTGTGGTTGTATGTTTTTGCTGACGTGGAACATTAGTGCAATGCAATGTGAGGTACAGCTTCCCTGGTTACAAAGGGAGCTTTATTGTTTTGTTGTCTCTCATGCCTCTCGCTGTTTAGACGAGGTGGAGAGGCCAAAGCATTCAGGCCAACAAATACCAGAATCCACAAAAGGCACTTTTCCATACGTATACAGAAACTGTGCTGTAGCTAAACTGTACTGACATGGCATGGAACTTACAGCATGCTTTGATTTTCCAGTGTGTTTTAGCCCGCTAACGGCATTTATGACACGTGGCCAACGCAATTCTACCTGCTCGTCGTCCCAAAACCATGTCCATGGAGTCAAACCAGCGGCACATTTTTCCAGTCAAAGCTGCTTGTCAGCAGTTTCTTTAAAAAAATTTAAGTTCATATTTTTTTCCCCTCAGAATTCTCTAGTCCAGGTACACCTTTGCGTTTCTCAAAGCATTAAAAATGTATTTGTTAACATCACATTTATATTCAAAACAATCAGTTGACAATGGCTTCTTTCCATATTCTGATAATATTTCGACCAATCAGAAAGCAGTGAGGCAGTCGGCCTGGCTGTGTTCCGCTTTCCCCGCAATAGAGCCGCACCAACAAGGACACTTTAATTGCAAATTAAATACAAATATTTAAGTAGTAAATTAAAAACGTATTTCTGTATGAAACACCTCTTCCAACGTTTTATGCGTCTCTAACCAAAACAGTCTTACGATTTGGTAATCCCAGAAAATGTGCCAATGATTGGATTACTGGCTCCCACACGGTCTCCAGCATTTGTAATCCCTCCGTTAGTATTTCTGCTGTTCTCCGATTCTGAGAAACACAGTATTTGTGGTGGAACTACTTTTGTGACAGAAGAAATCGGCATCACCAATAACATTCGAAAGAATGCAGGAGGCTTTGTTGCTTTCATATTCAAAAAGTAACAGAATACCCGAGGCACTGCCTTCAATTTGGCCATATCGGTTTTCAAGTTTTTTTAATGAAAAACCTACTTCCTCTTGAGTTCTACTGCTCAAGTCAACCCCACACCTGCATTACAGATGCAGTAGCATGTCAGTTGCAACATGATGCGTTATTTTCATAATACTAAACGTCTTCCTAGAAGATCTGAGGTCCTGCCTACCAACTGTGGTGGTGATGTCTCCAAGCCCGCATGTATTAAAAATCCCTGATCGAAGCTGCGGTTCTACTGTAGTGTCCTGAGAGAGAATATTTCATGCTTGGCTAGAGTTTCGAGAGAGGTTCGGTTATTTTAGACCCTCTGGTTCGAACGCTAAGTTGCATTGCTTTTGTTTTGAACGTCATCTACACAGATGCCCTTTGTGGGTCCAGCTGAAAGGACGAGAATTTAGTTTCTCCAGACCTCACTGGGTGCTGCAGTGAATTCACTTAACACACTCACCCACATATACTCGGGATAATCTCTGAGCTGGTGGAGTCCGTTAAGCACCGTATCCCTGTCCTCCTCCCACTTCCTCTTACAGAACACAATCTCTAGGAAGTACCAGGTCCAGCCAATCAGAGGCACTTTCAGGAGCTCACGCTTCGCCAGCACCTTAGAACTCTGGGATGAGAGAAAGAAAGACAGAAACAAGGTAAAGGGGTGAAAGAGGGAAAAATTATTACGAATCTCAAACTATAATTGACATGAATTGCAAGAAGACAGTGTTTATCTCGTGGCTTTAAGATAATGTGAAATCTTTGTAAATTTAACACTGAAACACTGTTTAATATTCATGTTGCCCTGCCTGATAACCTTAACACAGTAGTCTTTAGCTATGTTGTTAATGTAGCTATTGTATTAAAAATCAGTGTATAACAGAAAGTGAAAACCTTTATTTCTATACTTCCACAGTACGAGGAATGTTCTCTGAGCTAGCTGAGCCTGATATAATTGGCTAATTTTACGTCTGTTATTTAACTTAAAATCTAGATTAGATAAAGGAAAAACGTCAAAACATTTCAATGTTAGATGCAAGAATTTATCTTTTAAAATATGATAAACTAAGTCTGGACACGTGAACCTGCAGCACAGATCTTAGCAAGAACTACCAGAAATAAAGTAAACACAGAAAGCAAGAAGAGCTGTGAGAAACTCAAACTTGTTTATCTTGTCTGGCACTTTTTATCATGAAATACTTTATTGAAGTAACGTACAGTGGATACGGTCTGAATCCATACCTTTCGCCCGATATTTTCCTGGCTCATGATACTATCTTCAAACGGCAATAGCTACACCTTCCCACTATGTTTTTTTTTATTATGTTTTTATCATTATCCTCATTGTATATTACTTTTGAAAACAAACAAAAAATGAATGAGCACATGGAATTATGCAGTAAACAAACAAAAATTAACCAGAAAATGTCTTGTAATATGTTTCTAATTGATCTATAACCAATTTAAATATGTTCTTTCACGACCTGAAGCTACAGCGGACCAGGCTGAAGGAATGATCAAATATCAAATTAATCCAATTTTAATGTAGATTTGACTGGTCTCCAATTATGATTTTGATTTATAATCATTATTATTACTTCTATTATTAGCAGTAGGGTTAGCAGTAGTTATGGTAGTTATTTATAATGACAAAATAAGTGTTAATTACAAGATGAAAAGACTGCATCAATAAATGTATGTTACGCAGTAAATACAGTGGGGCAAATAAGTATTTAGTCAGCCACCGATTGTGCAAGTTCTCCCACTTAAAATGATGGCAGAGGTCAGTAATTTTCATCATAGG
>JBBKCR010000080.1:16817270-16828366 GCA_037577295.1 Ladigesia roloffi | reverse complement strand
GAATACAGAGAATCAGAGGATTGCCAGTTCAAATCCACAGTGCTAATAAGATGTATGGTTTGTGAGACTCCAAACACCGTTTTAAAGCCACCATAAAATCACACTTCACATTTCATGCAGAAATGCATCTATGCTTTATGCCTGCAAAATTTTTATCTGGGATCAATACAAATTCAATATATAAACTAATGTAATGAGGGACTGGCTGAGTTGGTGGAATTTTTTTTTTGTTGTAATAAAAGCCTAAAGTTTTGTTGTTTGTAGTTTCCTTAAATGTCATAGACATGCAGGCTTAAATCTAAACAGGCTTATAAATAAAATGTATATAAATTTATATTTTAAGTGTCATTGTACTACTAGAATAAATTCCCACTAACTTTTACTGTATTTTCCCTTCACCCCAGATTTAGTCAGTCACCCAAGACATGCTTGGTGTCCAAATTTGGCCTCATTAGCTTAACACTGGAACGTAATGTTGCCAACAATCACTAGAAGACATTCGTCACCCTCATAATTTCCATAAATCCGTCCCCAAAACTTCTCCTAACCCGCCTTGACCACAGTCAGCTCTTCGTTAAGTTGGTGCTCAATATGGTTTAGGACACCGAAAGACTTACTATGAACAGTGAATAAAACAACATGTAAACAAACCTTGTGGGCAGCATTTTTAGACCAGAGAGTCTGTTTTCACACACTGCCTCGAGAGGAAGATTGCAGATCCAGAATCAGTTTTTCCCAACACAAATACTGAGGAATCTATAGCCAGTAGCTGTAAAGTTTTATTACACTTTAAATAATATAGATATATTAACAACAATAAAATCTCACTACTGCTGTTTGTAGAGATTGTATGACACCATCTTATTTCTTTTCTGACATTAATAGTGTTATTTAGACCAATACAAATTCATTTTTATTTTAAAAATTTTATATCGACCTGATTAGGCAAAGGTTCCACCAATACCAGTAAAGATGTTATTGCCTAGCACTTATAGCACTAAAAAAAGACTACAAAACTACAGAAGTCACACAGTTGGTGTCCTGTGTTCTTAACCTGTGTGAGGTGCGAGGAAACAGGGTACCAGTAAGAGGATCTCAGCAGGGCATCCTCAAAAGCTTTGACCTGCACAGTATCAACAAGACACAAAGTTGTCCAACAACAGAGCAAGCCAGTCATTCACAATGAAGCTCTAATCTACAGGAGCCAGGCTCGGTTCAGGTCCCCAATTATCAGCTCTAGTGAGATAACCTTCAGAACAGACAAAGGACTGAACTTCTACACCAGGATCCTATGGTGACATAGACCAGAGTAGGATCCATCGCTGGAACTCCTGTATCCTTCTACGGTAGCTGCAGCCATAATAGGGTTAGATATAAGTACTGTGCCAGTTAAAGGGGATAATCGTTTAAGGTTGATTTCAATCTGCTTAAATGGAAGTTTGCATGAATTCATTGTGTACATATAAACACGCCTAAATCACAGAGTGAGCCAACATCAACTGAGCTGGAGAGAATCAAAAGAAATAAAAGAAGAAAACATTTTAGACACACTGGCCCTCCTGAGATCTGAACCTCTTAGGATTAACTGGTGTGTGTGTGCTTGTGTGTGTGTGGGTGGTTGTGTGTGTGTGTGTGAATATGCGCATGTACCAAGGAGCCATATGGCAGATAACAATACAGAAGGTCTGGTCTGGATTTAAACCAAAGTGCAACGGACACATCTAACGCAGCCTAACAACACACAATAAAAAAATACCAGCATTGAAAAAAAGACATTTTCTGCTTAAAAAAACACGAATAATATTAAAATACAACCCAATTGGCAACTTATTTTAAATAATTAATAAATAATCAGTTGGCATGCCCTCACTTACCCTCTGAAAACATGCAGCCCCCTTCGATGCAGGCTAGAAGCTGGTATGGGCTACAGTGGGCGGGGCTAAAGGATTCTCCTCCTTTTAAATGTGAGGAGGAAGTTTGGGCCAGCCTACACCTTCTACATCTTTCTTTATAGTGTCATTGTTCATGATTTCTACGCAAACAACTGTGTTTTAGTTTAAATGTCTGGTCAATAACGCACTCTCAGCACCTTTCATTTCATAGTAACTTCATAATGAGCCCATTTTCTACACTTTCCATCTTTTTATGCTTTTTCTCCAAGGTCAACATTTGACATTGTGCGAGTCTATGAAACAAAAACCAGTGTGATTTATTATTACTATTTACAGGAGTCAGGTGCATTACTAGATCATCATTGTGTTCCATAATGTTAAACGTGCACTGATGTGGATTTGAATACGCAGAAGATGCTGGGTATTAGCTGCAGTTAACATCAATTATTTCAGTAAATTAAGATTCAACCAGCCACCTTCTCACCATGAGTAGGGATTCTGGAGATAACTGGAGGATTTGTTGGGTTTTTTTTTTACCCATACAGGAACATTTGATGAGTTTCATACCCAAAAAACTCTTTCATTATATAAAGATCAATTCAACCAGAGAAAGGAGGAGTGTGTTCAGTGCACAGATATACATACATGTTTATCTAAAATTCACTAATCAAAAGATGTATGTGATGCTCAGTCCTGTCCTTCGTTTAAAAAGAGCCCATCAGCTTGCATGCTTGCTTGAACAACCTAAATAATCAAATGGTTTGCGCATAAAATGAGGCAAACGCTACAAACAAGTTTTTTTTCAGAACCTGTTTCACTTAATTATGCCTTTGCGCAAACGTGCCTCCCAGGTTCAGTTTTCTAGGTCTCTCTCAGTTCAAAAGGATATGAGTCTGGACTTGTATGAGATTAAATAACTTGCCTTGGTCAGCAGCCAAGATCACCGTTGAGTAGACAGACTTTTCCTATAAGTACTTTGGCCCTGTTCTATTTTTCACTGCACCAGCAATCCCCTGATCTGACCCTCGGCACCCATCATACATGCCTGACAAAAGCAGTGCTCCCCATTCAAAATGAATGGGAACATTTATGGTATGCAAATACACCTTAGGAGTGATTTATAAAAATGTCTGGCTTAGAGCCACCCGGGTCGATTCTCCAAGCCATGTTTAGTGTTCAAAACCTGCACAGGAGCTAGGAGGCCCATGTAGCTTTAAACTAATGTAAGTTTTAGGCCTTTTTCATTGACAAAGACTTAAATTATATATTAGATTAGTTAGATTAGACAGGAACAGACATCAGGACCAGTCTGCAACAGACCAGACATGCGGTGACATCTACTTATATATCACTATTCCTTTAACATCCATCTATAATGATTTTACACTTTTTGGGCCACAGTTCTACATCTTGCAACATCAAGTGCTTAAATTATCAAGTATATTACAGGACAAAAAGAGAAACATGTATCTATAAATATATAAACAGTCATAAATACGAAAGGCGTTCTGTTCTCATACACTATACGGACAAAAGTATTGGGACGCCCCTCTTAATTCAGGGTTTGTGTAAGGCCCCTTACTTCCAGTGACTGGTAATCTTAATGCTTCAGCAGGCCAAGACATTTTGGACAATGCCACACTTCCAAATTTGTGGACAAAGTGTGGGGAAGAACCTTTTCTATTCCAGCATACCTGTGTTCCATTACACAAAGCAAGCTCCATAAAGCAATGGCTGGATGATTTTGGTGTGGAAACACTTGACTGAGCTACACAGAGCCCTGAACTCAACCACATCCAACACCTTTGGGACGAATTGAAACGGAGACTGTGAGACAGGCGTTCTCGTCCAACATCAGTGTCTGACCTCATAAATGCTATGCAAAATGAATGGACACAAATTCCAACAGAAACTCCAAAATTTTGTGGAAAGTCTTTCAAGAAGGGTGGAAGCTGTAGTAACTAAGAAAGGCGGGACCAACTCCATATTAAAGTCTATATATTTGATTGCAATATCATTAAAGTTCCAGTTGGCGCAATGGTCCGGCGTCCCAATACTTTTGTTCACTTAATTTTTCTAGCCCCCGACATTAGCTGTGAAGACTTGCTCCGGGGTGGGTCTAAAACAACATAGGCCCACACCCCCACATGTAGCCCCGCCCATATCGGAACAGAGACTTTGCCCTCTAGTAACCCCAATATCGCACCACAATGACGCGCCACGGCACGACGAACTGGCCACATTTGACTTATTTATAAAAGCTTTATGTAAATATGGAAAAAGAAGAGTAAATAAAACATATTTCGACAATAAAACATATTTGTCATTAAAAACACACATACACTTGTATCGGTTAGGACAGACACAGTCAACTATTACAGCCCTGTGTGAACAGTAAGGACTTGCAGCAGAGGGAGGTAGAGGGTATTAAAGGGTAAAAGCAGCACCATTTAATACCCCCGGGTTGTTTGGGCGATTAAAAAACATGTACAGGCACAGAAAGAGAAAATATTGTCGAAAGCCTTATAGAAGAAGAGTGGAAGCTGTTATTAGGTACACATGGGGTACAAACATCATATTAAAGTTCATGTTTTTGAATGCTATCCGCCGCCCCAATACTTTCGTCCACATAGTGTAGGTGGGTCCTAGTTTGGTGGTTTTACGAGCCCACTGCATCACTTTGGTGAGTAATTCACTACGTGGACAAAAGTATTGGGACAGCTGTTATAGCTGCAAACAGGGGGATCTATTCCATATTATAGTCAATGTGGAGCAATGGTCTGACGCCCCAACGCGTTTGTCCACATAGTGAAGATGGGTCCTAGTTTGGCGGATTTACGAAGCCACTGTCAACATTGCTCTTGATGAGTAATATATTACATGGACAAAAGTATTGGGACAGCTGCAAAAAGGAGAGGAGCGGCTTTAATATTTAAGCATATGTACTACAGTGCAATCTGGTGTAATTGTCAGGGGTCCTGTTTCGTTTGTCCACGTAATGTTAATAAAGGCAGATATGTAAATCAACCCAGGTACATACCTGTAATGCTGAAGCGTGCAGGCTGTCATCAGTAGCTCCCGAGTTCTGTCTGGTCAAAACGTTTAAAGAGACAAAGAGCACGTGTGCCTTTGTGGTGGGACTCCTGTGTTTCTCTGGTGTTTATCTTCTCTGTTTATCTGCTGTCTCTCTCTTTGTCCGGCAGGAGTGGGTCGCTCATCTCCATCACACTGAATCTCACTTGACTTCCTGTCCTACCCACCTCTCCGCTCGAGTGGAAACAGACCCAAACCATATAACCGAGGAATTAGACCTGCATAATATGGACACTGCATTAGTATTGCCGTTATACGCTTGTATATTGCTATTGCAATGCATTTCAATATATTAATAAGTAGGAATAATCACTTTTCCTGTAATAAAACATGCTTAAAGGCTTCGTCGCCTCACTAAACTGCAAAAATAGCCCGTTTTTGTAATCATTTTTGTGATGTCATAAAACATACACGTAGGTTCATGCGAATCCCCGTCCATTCATGCACGTATCGTCACTTTTTCTGTCATGAGAAAGGGTTGTAACGTGTAAATACTGTATATGCTGCCCAGTCATCAGAAACTAAACTGCAAAATAAAAACAGCCTGTTTCAGCTTTAGAGATGTCACAAAATCCACATCTTTCCTTGAGTCTCCTAATTGACCAGTTACATTGATCAGTTATATATGAGTCACAAATGCAAAAAAATCAGCCAGTTGAATTCTATGGTTAAAAAAAGAAAGTCATGCTAGTATGAATGATGATGAATTCTGAAATCTTGTTAGCACAACTGAAAAAGTTAACATCCAAAAAATCTAACGCTGGGGAGAACTTGAAATAGAAATAATTATTCTGCCACATATTCCAAATGCAATCTATTTCAGTATATTAATAATCCTGCATCATTACTTTTCCTAGAAGGAAAATGGGTTGAAATGTACTGCCTTACCAAGCTTCAGTTTGGGGTTTTGACGTCACAAAGCCACAAAGTGTGTTAGAACTTCATGTTGTCTTTTGAATGAGACATGAGTTGCGTTACAGGGCTTCCAATTTTATTTTCTGAGTTTAACATTTTGGAAAACATCAGATATAAACTATTATGTTTGTGTATGAAGCCACACAAAAAAGCACATCTAACTTGAATAAACAGTAGCAGATCATTCCAGATAATCAGGCGATGATCAGTATACTGGTGGTACTTAATGCTGAGTGGCTGCATCTATAGGCTCTTGGCAGAAAACCATTTGTTCCCATTTCTTGCATTTAATCTACTCAATATCCCAAAGGTAAAATGGGCATAAAATAATGTTTTTGCATCAACACAGTGATTGAAAACAAAAGTGTCCGCCTTCAGAGCTTTAGTTTCATTCACTTCATTTAAGTAGCAAACTGTGTAGTACGTTAACATTACAGTGTCCTAACCTTCCAACTTTATTAAGATTAAAACATAGAATAAACTTTACAGTGTTCAAGGAAAATGACTCTCAAACATTCATTACAATTACAAAAATATTTTCATTTGCCCACCACACTATATTGGAGGCAAACTCAATATTACTTCTTGCTGAGAGTGGAAAAAACACATTATCAGTTCTGTTTATTCTGCTTAATCTTATCTTAAAACCACTTTCCAGCTTTTTTTAGCTACACGACCCATGTGACTGCGTTTGAAACTTACAAAAGTTCAAAGAAAATTGTAATTTCCCTCCCTCACCTGATTGGCTAATAACAACTCTCATGATATGATTGGATATTTGAAATGTACCTCCAGCAAATGAATTGCCTAGTTTAATTTGAAAATGAACCCAAACATAAAGGTTTGAACTGGCCTTCACCAGTTTTTAAACTGTGTATGCAATTTGACTTAATGCATACATAGAAGTGTTTAAAATTTGGGGAAAGTGAATCAATGCAAAAAATAAATGTATGCTGTTTTACAAGAAATGTTGGGTGCTGTGATTTGAGAAAAAGGGGCCTTGGTAAGTGACTGAAATGTGTGCATTCCAATATGTTAATCAAATAACTGTGTATGAATTGTTGTTCTACATATATGTACCATATTTAACCATACAGAGGTGGGGTTCACTCAAGGTAATAAATGAAATGTATTAGTGATGGGTTGTTCTTCAACGATTCGTTCATTTTGAACGAATCTTTAATGTGACTTGGGAACAACGAGTCATCTTGTACGAGTGATTTGTTGCATGCGCATTTGCGCTACATCCTATAGTTTCTGTATTGGAATTACTGAGTCGCAAACCCAAAGACTCGAGAGATGAACTAATCAGTTATCTTTCCGGCTCACGCTGCATAAATTAAGATTACGGGGCTGTCACGTGATGAACGTACGACTCAAACCCGAAGACTCGACAGATGAACTAATCAATTCTTAATCCGGCTCAGCCTGCATAGGTTAACATTACGGGGTTGTCACGTGATGAACGTACGACTCAAACTTAAAGACTCGAGAGATGAACTAATCAACGACTCAAAACAGAAGACTCAAGATAAGAACTTATCAATTCTCTTTCCAGATCAGCCTGCACTGTTTCGCTAAATGGGCTGTCAGGTGATGAACGAATGACTGAAACCCGAAAACTTGTCAGATAAGAGGCGAGGTGAGTGTATCATGGATTAAAGACACAGGTAAACAATGAATGAAACCTTTCTGTTCCTTATTGCATTATAGTTTGTCCTGTTTGTAGTATGATCAACGTTTGTGTAAGCAGAAGACATGTTCGGGAAGTAACATTTAGTTAAATTTTGCTAAAATGAACAAAATGACTCGAATGACTCGAAAAAAGATTTGTTCATTTTGCTGAACGAAACTCAAAGATCCGAGTCGGTAAATTGATCCGACCTTCCCATCACTAAAATGTGTACTTGGTTGCGTCACTCACTTAGTTTACAGTCACACTGGCACAGCAAGTACGTAATATAATCATTACTTTCTCTTTATTGCATCATAACATACATTTTATATATTATAAATGTGGATTTGTACACTACAATCTTCATTGTAACATGTTAAAAAATATTCAGAACCAGAAAACGAAGCACTATAAACTTTTACCAAACATTTACAACATTTTATTATGTATATTTATATCTTTTTTTTTGTCCTATTAAGAAATGAAGATATAAATAATCAGATTTTTGGGAAAAAAACAAACAAAATAAAAAACAAATCAGGTGACAACCAAAAAGGAAAATAAAATCAATAGCCAAGCACAGACATGACACTAGTGGATCTAAGAGTTACCGAGGCTGAGGGCGGGGACGCTGACCGTTGCCCTCTTAACAGGTCACTCTGTTTTCTGACATCATCCTTGTTGATATCTGGCAGATGGCTGCCATCTCGTGATGAGTACAAACTCTGTGAGCGTGCACTCATACGGATCCCTGCCACAGCCACTGGACCTCTAAAGGAAACGTGAGGCACTACAGCAAGCACAGTGGGTCACACAATAAGGTCACTGATGCGGATGAAGACTGGAATCACTTTGATAGACCAAGACACCATGTTTCTGTTTTACCTATTAAAACCTCAATGTCACAAATATTTTACTTTTGTTGGTTCAATTGGACGTCCGTTTTCCTCCTTCAACCCTATTTATCATTTAAAAGTGCTCCAAAATTTGTTGCCCCAAAAAATTCTGATTCAAGCGGATATCCAAATTTCTCTGGCTGTGTTCAAATTGGTCCCCTGATCACACAGTGTGATTTCCATCACTACATTTAACTAATTCACCAGCAATTCAGCACCAATGGAGCAGTGTGTGGCGCTGTGTCTTGCTCAAGGGTTCCTCAGTGGTGCCACTAACAGTCCTGGGATTCAAACCCACAACCTGCTGATCCCATAACCACCAGACCATTACAAGCACTATTCAAAACGTCAGTGCATTACGAGTGTTTTGTGTCTGCTATTGTATTCCACCCAGAGCAGGGGTGTGCTGTCTCATTCATGATGGGCATTGAGGCTACACCACCTTAACGTAAAAAGACTTGACGTCCCTGTGTTAGTGAATAGGGCTCAGTGTTAAATACAGCCTTTGCCATTACTGAACAAAGAAATCCAGTTGTGCGGAATCTGTATTTATTAGCTTTTTTTAAATGTATTTCTAGTACCTATGAGAAGTGTTAGATGAGCATTTACTAATGAATATGGTTACAAGGATGAGGCCGAACCTCCTTCATCACTCTGAAGTCTTTCAGGCCTGCAGTTTTGGAATTAAAAATAAAAAACATCCATCGTGCACTTCGTCCTTCCCACTACAGGCAAACTGGCGACAGTGAAACAGAGATGAAGGGCTAAGGATTGTTGGGGGTTTTTTGTTGTTGTTTTTTTTGGGACCTACCTAATCACTTTGTACAGTGATGCTAGAAAACACTTAAGACAGTCTTCGCTCCAGTCCGAACGGGGGGAAGCTCATTGCCCCTCCCCCTCAACGACGAGAAACGTTTGGTCACCTTTGCTCCACGCACTTACAGTCGACGACACACGAATGCCACGGACCAATATACATTATTACATACACTATGTACAAGAAACAAACAAAAATGTTGTAGTCCACCCCGAAACATCCGGCCTACATTTCCCTCAGGGAATGCACTAAACGTCACTGTGATAACAGTCAAAAATATTCGGTTGCCCACTTGAGAAAGCGAGCCGCATCGCTATTATTATTATTATATTTCTTTTTTTTTTTTTTTAAGTGTGTGGAGGGGGGGGGGGGGTCACAGGGTGTATCAAGGTGGGCCATTTGTCTTTCCAGAAGACGGATACACACACACTCGTGTCCAAGCACAAACGCCCGCCCCTTTCACTGATTCCCACCATATAACACACACGACTGTCTACAAACACTTACTGGCAGTGACTGGTTGCTTGTGGAGGCAGAAGGCAGTACAGTTTTTGCCAACAGCCCACTCAAGTGGCTTTGGATAGACGTCGCCCACCTTCGCTGATCCGAGACCAGGGTTTTCTAAGACAATGTCTAGTGTTAACTAGGTAAGGAACAACACAGAGCTGTTCTCAGGTCAGCAACAACAGGGCGCTTCTACTGAGGCCATTCAAATCGGCCTATCCACGTTTCGTCCACAAATAGGCTCTTTCACTGAACATGAACAACTGAGTTGTGCAATACAGTTCCCCTCTTTACTCTGAATGGACTTTTCTTTTTTTTACCACCAACGCATTCGTGGACAGAGCATGAACAGGTCAGTTCAGCTGCACTCACACAGACAGCAGTAGTTTTCAACATGATAGGATTTGTTTTGTGTTTTTTTTTTACTTAAACATCCCCAAAATTCACCATGACAGTGTCACGCTTTGACCTAAGAACACAAATATGCACACATACTATCCTCCCACCCCCTTACACACTCAAATGTACAGTTACACACGAGGATGCAGATGTAACAGATCATTGCTTCATGAAAGCTGTGGAGGAAGTGCAACGCCCAGATCAACGCCGACCCCTGATTGGTCCTGCACACGGGGCTAACTATGTCTATTCATGTCCACAGGCCTTTTCATTTAGTTTGGTATGGATGAATGAGGATGCAGCGAAGAAACAGAAAATGACGATACAACAGAAAAGATGACTGGGTTGCAGTGGCGAAGACCAAAAGAAAAAGCAGCATTACAACGAATGGCTACATCTGGATTATGAAAAGTGGACGGAGTCAGAGATGAAGAGAAGAGATTCATCTAAGTCATCTGTTCTTTATTAATATTTAAATAAGTCTATCCAGGCTCGGCCAGAGAAAGAAAGACGCAGAGGGGGCAGAGCATTAGAGAGAGAGAGGGAGAGGGAGAGAGAGAGAGAGAGAGAGAAATGAGAGAGAGAGACAGAGAATGGAGAGAGAGACAGGGAGAGAGAGTAGAGAGGAGAGCGAGGGAGAGTAGAGAGTGCGAGAGAGACAGAGAGAGAGAAACAGAAAGTAGAGAGAGACAGAGAATGGAGAGAGACAGAGAATAGAGAGAATGCAGAGAGAGAGAGAGAATGTAGAGAGGAGAGCGAGGGAGATTAGAGAGTGCGAGAGAGACACAGAGAGAGACACAGAAAGTAGAGACAGAGAGTAGAGAGAATGTAGAGAAAGAGAGAAAGAGAGAGAGAGAGAGAGAGAGAGAGAGAGAGAGAGAGAGAAAGAGAGAGAGAGAGAAAGA
>JBBKCR010000080.1:16796062-16808379 GCA_037577295.1 Ladigesia roloffi | reverse complement strand
CTCACCTTCGACTTGGATGCCCTGGGGGTAAGCAAGTAAACATCACATTTTCATTTTAGGGTGAACTATCCTTTTAACGTATCTCCTGCCCGGTACCAGAGACCATATCACAACTTCATAGGTCTACTTGTATTCCTTATCATGTCAGAGCTGTTCTGGTGATAGAAGGGGGAACTGACCGAATATTAGGCAGGTGGTGTTTATGTTTTGTTTGACTGGTGTACATTTATCCATGCCTGCCCTCACATGCGGCTCCTATTGTTTGTAGGGGGACAGTGGAGGCCCACTGGCCTGTAAGGACTCTGTGTGGAAGCTGGTGGGAGCAGCAAGCTGGTCTCAGGGCTGCGGAAATCCTAAAAACCCAGGGGTTTACACCAGTGTTGTTTATGCACTACCGTGGATACACCAGAACCTGGAGGTGAGATAATATTGCCAGGTTGTGGAAAGGTCAACTTTCCACTATGTGTTGGGTTGTAGAACTGGCTATGAAGAAACGAAGCATTTTCTAAGTTAGATATCAACACAGAGAGGCCAGATTGGCAGGAGGACCAAAGGATTCTTGCTGTGCAATACTAAACCACTTGTGGCCGACTGTGAAATTGAGAATGGTTGCCAGATTAGAGTCTACAGTAATTGGAGAAGCAACACTCTGATAAGGGAACAGCTAGAGGACCGGAGAGACTCTTTTACAGATGCATTTTTAATAACTTTACAACCGGGATAGCAATTTGTGTGGTTCTTCCAGTCCCAGTGATACATTTGTCAATCTAGTTCAAATGTATTGAATGAGTGAAGTTACATCAGGGCATGGATTCAATAGTCTTCAAAACACTTTAGCTATGTATTGATTTCCCCTCTTTGTTGGAACATTGCATTTTGTTTGCCAGTTTAATCGTTGTAACCTTTACTTAAACTTGGAAGCCTGACTCATCTACATAATTTTCAGACCTAAAACAATGATTGAGCTCATGAGAAAGATCCACTGCATTAAATGGGCCATCGCTAAGTTACAGTAACAGTTGAAAAATATGAATAACCACTCTCTTTGGCAACAGGATTTGTGTTTCTGTTTGTTCACTTATCGTTCTGGAAATTCATAATCAATCCAGTATTCATGTAGAGAACCAGAAGTCTGAGCACGGATGGCAGGCCAAATAAAAAAAAAACAGGAAACCATCATTAAAGTAAAGAAAAGACAAAGATTTCAAAATAAATAGTGGAGAATGAACATGAAATGAACAATAGGACACTGCATGGAATTAGGGACTTCCATGTACTGGTTAGTAGAGGACAGAGTGTCTGCATATTGACAGTTAAGGTCCAGAGAATTTAAATCCAGGTTTATGGTACTTTTATGGCCCAGAATTCCTCTGTAGAGGGGTTTTCTATTGCAAGCTATAGCACTCTCTAAGCTGAAAGAAAGCCTCCAACATTTCCCTCAACAGTCTTATTAAAAGAGTGATCAAAGTTCTTTGCAGAAAAACGATACCAGCCAAAACCATCGTCCCACTTTTTTGATAATGCTAAACTAGAAATGGTCCCTTAGACAACAGTATGATCCATGGGGGCCGGAATAATCCATGGATTGTAAAAATGATTGGTGATTACTCATCTATTTTACTATATTTTTATTACTAAAATATTAAATTATTTTACTATATTTTTATTACTAAAATATTAAATTATTTATGTATTTACCTGATTATACCAAAGAAAAGGGTAGCAGATATCAAAGAAAACATGCTTGCATTAATTAACTGTGGGAGATGGCAGTTCAGTGTAAACTGTCCAGCACATATACAGGTTTACATTTACATTTTCATTAGGGGTAATGTATTAGAGTTTCAAATGAAATTAAAATATTTTAAATTCAGTCAAAAGATTGAACTGTAAACATTTGTGATTATTTAACTGTATTTTTATTACTGAATGTTGTATAAAATTATTACTGGGTTTACAAAACGCGCCTGCATGAAAAACAGTACAGTCTATACAGGGGTAACATCAGTATTTACATTCTACCGCTGCAGGAGTTCAGTTTAAAATGTACAGTACAAATACAGGTTTGCAATTATTTTTTCGTTAAGGGTAATGTATTGAAATTAAATTAAGAGTTTAAAATTTAATTAAAGTATTTTGGGAGCATATTTAGGGGCATATTTAGGATTTACAGTTTTTAGGTATTTTTTAAATCGCAACAAAACAATGCGGTTTTTCACTTGAGGTGGGTGCTTTGGGAGTACAGTAACCCCCTGCAAAGTATATTCATTTAGTGCATTATTTGATACAATTTATATGGCAAGTTCTGCTCCATAAATATGCACAGTACAGGTGCAAATGAAATAAACAGATCTCAGGCATGGCCGTCTGATCTATTATATCACTCTTTTCGTCCCCCCAACATTTCCCCTCCCCAGAAAACAACCAAGATAAAGATTCCCCCCTACACACAAGTTAAAAATGCTTCCGGGACCCACGATCTCGAGGGACTGCAGTGAGCGAAAGCGAGAGAACAAGTGACTTATCAATGTCAGTCCAATATGGCAACTGAAATTGATTCTTCCTCTCTCCCTCATCCATCCCTCCATCCAGATTTATCATGCCACTTACTGCCTGTCCCAGCCATCCTAAAATATCACTGATGTCAGCGTGCTAGTGTTCACTTTTATTTGACAGCTGCTTTGACTTTTAACTGGCTCAGCAGTGGCCTCTAGAGGGCTGATGTGTAAACTCAGGGCACAGAACAACATCTGCTTCTGGAACAAAAAAACTCTATTAATTTAAGGCCAAAGGTGTTTCTTAAAGACTTCTTATCCAGAATCAGCTTTAAGATATATGATCTTATTAATTACAATAAGAGTGGATACTTTTTCAGTGTTAAATCTTTTTCTTTTCCCCCCCTCATTAGAAAGAAGAGGAACCAACAATCTGAGCGTCGCACGCGGCTGAGTTGCGTTTCTACCTGATCGAGGGAAACGTCAAACACTATTGGGGATTTATGGAAGAATAAATTTGTTGAACTTTTTGGAGCCACAAATAATATGTCAAAGGGCTGTTTCCAATGATCTAACAAACGTTTTGTACAGAAGATGCAAACAAAGTCATTCTGAGTGTTTTGATATAAAATGTTCCACCCACTCAGACCTCTTTACAGTGGTAAACAATGTTTATAAAAACAAAAATAACTGGTTTTATTTGTATGTAAATTTGATCATGTAATTTAGTTGTAATTTGAAGGGGAAAAAAACAAGGTATTGATTTTTACTTCTCCAACATGACAAGATTTCTTATGTCAGCAGTATAAAAAAATACATGCATCAGGCAGTGTATTCATGACCCCTTTTAATGTAGTAACTTGTAGGAAGGCGCTTTAAGGGGCAATGAATGCTTTGGACATCTGGTTCCTATCACAAACATTGTTTGCTATCCTGAGTCTGTAGGTTTTCGTAGAACAGAGCATTTTATGTCAGACCACATGGAATGACTGCATCTAAACCGTTTAATTATGCAGAGGTTTACAACAATTGGAGGAAATCCTCTTTTAGGTGTTCCAGTAATCACTCATGACTTGAGACGTTTTAAAGAATTGGCGCCTGCTCGGTCAGGGCATCATTTTTAAGCCACTTTATATGTTTGCAAAGTAATATAATGTATGCATTTCTATTAAAAAAATTATAGATTCACTTGTTTTTAAATTGATCTCTATGTGAAATACGTATTTGCACACAGCTTTACGCACTTTAACCAAACCTTCTTCAAAGTCAAGAGAGACACTTTCATTTTACATTAAATATTTTTTGTAGTCCTTGAGGGTAGGAAAGGGGCAATTAAGTGAAATAACGTTACATTTTTAAACATTAATTACATGTTCAGCCTCAGTGAGCACTCTTTGATTGAAAGGAATGAAAGGACTTTTGAAAAATGCTTCGGAGCTACAGCGCCATCTGGAGATCAAGTACTGTACTGCGCTGCTTTAAAACGAAATGACTTTTAGCATTTAAAGAGTGTTTTTATGAGCTAAGGATTACACAACACAGCATTCTTTCTGTTGTTAAAATAAGTAAATAAATAAAGAAAGAAAGAAATAGCCAGACACCCGGCGTAAACCGACAGAAATATACCACAAAAGCCCTGTATTTAATTAAGTTTATTACAAAATAAGAGAAAAGGCAAACATATGAGCGTGTGTGTGAAAAAGCAGCGAGTGTCCTAAAAATAAAATAAGATAAAACCTTTTTTTTTAATGAAATGTTTAAAAGAATATTTCACCTGAAAAAATCTCTCTTAGTGACAGAAAGCTAATGGGTGCAGGTTAGAAATAATGTACAAAACGGAAACACAGTCGTTCGTTATTTTTACTTGATGTTTGGAGCGCCGCGTTAACCTCCAGCAGTTCGTTGGAGTGAAATATTCCTTTAAAGCTGAAAGGGAAACATGCAGCCTGTGGAAAGCCACCATGCAAAAGCTAACTGAGGTCATGCTCGCCTGCATCACCTGACCTCGTCCACTGCATCACAAGACGAGGCTGAAAATGAAAAAAAAAAAAAATACCCGACTGGAAAATGAAAGCTTTAGCTCCGCACTACAGAGAAATGACAAACACAAATCAACTGATCCATTCCGGGACACCAACGCTCATGTTTCAGAACTGGACGGATTTAAAAAATACTTTAATTTGGCAAAATACAATCCGAAAGTGAGAAGAAAACAAAACCCCAAATCAAGCGGCTGTGGGTTTTACTGTATGTGAAATGGAACATATCAGGAGGGAAATGCAGAGTAGAAACTGGCCGACTGTATTTTTTTTCCTTACAGTTTACAGTGTGTAGTGTCACACTGTCAGTAAGCCCTACATGCTCTACTGTAAAGGTTATGATGCTTGTAAATAAAAATGTTTGTCTCTTGACAGCAATAAAGTACAAACCCATGCAAAAAATCTTTACATACTCAAAGCACTAAATGTCTCGGATTGATTGCGATGGCGAAGCGTGGTGGTGGACCTTCGATGCAGCACACAGAGCGACGCTGAAAAGGGCAGCTAGTAGCTTATGGTTTCTTTTTTTTCAGTGCAATAATGAGGACAAACTGGGAAATGATGACGTTAAACCTCCTAAAAATCCACCTCAGTGGGACAATTATTGGTATCATCTTCAAAACATAAACATACTTCTTTTCTCACATATCAAATACTGACCTTAAAGTGGACATGCATCATTTATTATTGTTTTTCTTTTCATGTTTGGTGGCTTCCGTTGTGATATTTACTAAAAAGGACGTGCTGTTAGACCTTTTAAGCAGAAACAAGGCCAGTCTCATGTTATGATACGAAACACGTAAGGCCTTATATATTTTTTTTTCCACACCTCTACTTCACCTTCTTACTATTGCAAACTTTCCACTTTCAAATAATTTCAGTTATGAAGCATTATCAAAATTCCCCAAAACTGGGCCATCATATCAAAAAGGCTTTTTTTTTACTCATTGCCAGCATAAACTTTCCAAAATTGCAGCAAAACTGAGCCAAAAAAAAGAAGAAAAAGAAAGCAAACAAAACAACCTCACAAATACGGCACCCATCAATTTTGAGAATGTGATATAAAAATAGTTTCTTCTTCTCTGGTGCCTGAAAACGATGCAAACACAGGCATGCAAGAGACATAATCTCATTGTCTTGGTATTCAAAGAGAGTCGAGGACGAGTAAAGCCAAATCATCCAGCGTTGACCTATGTTTTCTATTTTCTTTTTTTTGTTGTTGTCATTTTTTTTTCTTTTCTTTTTTATGCAGTGTTTTCAACACGGTCTTTTACAGTAATATACAAAAAAGTGCATGAGGTTTCCTGTGTGCTGCTGAATAAACAAACAAAAAAACGTTTCTGAAATGAAACCGATGCATATCTTCACTGTGCGAGAAACCTCAGACATGTAGTACGCTTGTGCTTTGTTTGATTTTTTCTACTTTTGTGTGTGTGTGTGTGTGTGTTTGTGTGTACATGATCTCTGTTTTGGCATGTATGGCTTTGAGCCTTCAATTTATTTTTCATCAAGCTGTTTGACAACTTGAGGATCCAGATCGTGGTGTTCAGTGCATGAGCGTTCACTCGATTGCTGCAATGAGCAAATGTCTCTCGCTCTTACTCACTCACTCACTTTGTGCACTTGCTTTCTTGTGAATAATACACTTGATAATAATAACGTGTCTCTCTACGCTCCTGTCAGAGTGCGCGCGTGAGTGTGAGTGTAGTAGTTTCTTGCTCCTACAGTGAGTCGCTGGTTTCCAGGCCTAGCCTGGTCATGTCAGAGTGGGATAGATTGTCTTCGTCATCGTCTTCCTCCTCGTCATCATCCTCGCTGTGCCCTCCCATCATCACTTGCTGCATGGCCAGCGTCGCGCCGTCTGACGAAAGCGTCTGCAGCCCGTCTTCTCCTGTGACCATTCCAACCGCTACCATGGTACCTGAGCATAGCAGAAACTCAATTAGCATCTTCTTTTATAAACGTTATCCTAACATACAGAGGTTCCCCAAACAACATCAACGACCTTGAAATGTCTCTTCTTAATCTGGTTTCTCCTGAAGAAATTTGTGTTTACATTTGTGTTTACAAGCAGAAAAGGAGATTAAAAAAAAAACAGTTCGATTTTGAACTTAAGAGTAGGTTATCAATGGGCTTGCAGTCTTGACTTCATTCAGACATTTATTTTCTGTAACCACTCATCCTTTCTAGAGTCTATATCGGGGTCTACAGATGTGAGGCATACTTTTGCTGTATTTTTTGTCACTTTTGTAAAAGAAAAAACCTAAATACACTCAAAAACTAACATTGCGATTATTTTTAAATAGGAGTCATTGGAAAAAAGCAATAATAACTCCTTTAGTACCAGGAAAACAACAGTAATAAATCTTCTTAAAACACTCTTAAAGGTTAAATGACCAATGTATTGCAGAAACACTCACAGTCAAATGACTTCTTGTCTTTCTAAGTGAAATAGGATACAAATGGAAATATGACATTTTTCTGCAGTGTATTTGCCTAGTGTAACATACTGGACCATAAATTAAACAAAAAATAAGCCAGATATATCGTTTGCACAAGCCAGATTTTCTGTATTATTTCTTCCAATGCGTTAAATGTCCAGTGTGCTAAATTCAGCAAATACACAGTAATTCTGCAGAAAAAGGTGCACTTGTTATGCGTTTATAAATTTCCTTCATAATTTAACCAACTGTACATAAAATCATCAGTTTACTGAAGATTTTATAGTGCTCCAACAAATCAAACTGACATCTCAGTAACTAAATCAGTCTCCTGTGCTGAACTGGCATACCGTCCTCCATGGCAATCTGCTGCTGGGAGACAGTGGAAGCCAGTGAGTCGGGCCAGAAGCGCTGGAGTGGGCGTGTCTGCGGCGTCTTCTTTTTGCTCTTGGGTGTGTCTGATGAACTGGCGTCCAGCATGGGCTGCAGGATCCGCCTGCGCGCGTTAATGAACCTGAGAGACGAACAACGAGAAGAGTAGATAATCTAAGAGGGTCTGCAGGGAATACAAGGAATATTTAAAATGGCCTAAATTTGACATTTTTACACTCACCTCTCTATGTCTTATAATTAAAAGGCCTATAACTGCTGTTAAGACACTCACACACTCCCTCAAACACACACAAAAACTCAGACACACACACTTTCACTTTCTCACACACACGCACACATGTACACGCACACACACACACACAGACAAAAAAACACACTTACACATATACTTTCTCTCGCACTCACAAACACATACACTTACAAACACACACACACTCACAAATACACACACAGTCACAAACACACACCAACTCTCTCACACACTGACAGACACAAACACACACCAACTCTCACACACCCTCACAAATACTCAGATTGTTAACATGTGTGAGACTATTTATTAAATATACGCTCATTACTAACAAATGTTCTCTTTTCTAACAAATAAATGTACATTACATTCATCATAAAACTACAATATTAGTAGTTTTCTATTCATTACTACTTACCTATTAAAATACCATCTAACTATAATTATAATGTGAATCATCAGACAAGTGTTAAATATTTAGAAAGTATTTAAAGTTAAAGGACAGTCTAGAATTGTACTCTGCATTGCCACAAAACCAGTTCATAGACAGTCAGACACCCACTGTTAAACATTCTTTCAATGTTGTAGAGGAAACTTGTTTCATTTGGCAAATTTTATAGCTGTTTAGTCCAAATTTTTCAATACTTACCATGAAAACAATTCTGCTGATAATGAAATAAATACTTATTTTTTCAAAAATGTTTGACTGAGATTGTGTGTGTGTGTGTGTGTGTGTGCCATCGTTAAAGCAGTGTAGGAAATTAGCTCTGGCCAGAGGTGGGTTCAAATAAAGAATTCAAATGTGTTTTATATAAAGATTCAAGCTCTTTTCTGATTGGTTGTAATTGTGCTTTTTTTTAAAAGGCAGTTCCAGCTAAAAAAGTTCGTTCTGAAATTCTCAGGAAGGTTAAAAACAGTAAACTTATGGATGAATGGATCCTTTGGAAGGCTTCCATGCAACAAAGGAACAACACATTAAGTCATTCCCCCCCCCACCTCTTCGGCTTCAATAATTCTGTTACAGGCTATCGGCAGTAGACACACTCGTCACTTCAGAGTGAGCCTGAGGGCTAAAGTGCTGCACCTCCAGGACGCCAGGAAAAGTCACTTTTCCATGAAAAGCCCTTTAAGATACATCACATTTTGTAGGTACATTACAGATCCTGGTATTTTTAGATTAGAATAAGATTAATAAGTAAGACTGATATCATAATAAATCAAAATCAGTAAAATAAAGAGGAGCTCGGCATTATTTGGTATTCACTCACCAGTTGTTGACTTGTAGCAGGGTGAGGTTTGTCTGCAGGGCGATCTGCTTCTTCTCATCTTCTGTGGGATACGGGTGCTGAGAAATTCAAATAAATAAATGAATGAAAGAAATAAAAATCGAATCATATGTTATTCAATACTCTTCTACGGGAACACGCCCTATAAAGAATACACACACTCCATATCTGCTCTCTGGCCCAATCGCTTTGGTGTTTTTATGCTGTCACCATGTTCCATCTCTCATTAAGTGCTTCCAGTATGTATTTCAATAGGTGCTACATCACTGAAACTGAGTTCCCTTTTATACAAACACAGCAAAGTGATTTAACTGGTTGATTTTTGTAGAATTCATTAAACAAATGACACCAAAAAACCCCACTACGCTTAAACAGAGACATAACCTGGTCTTCCACAGCTCTGAGATGGTGCTGGTGTGTAATATTTCTTTTATAATAAGAACCACACCCAAGCTCAGCTGTCTTTGTTGCTTTATTTCCATTGTGGATTGTATTCGGTTGGTCACTGGTTTTGATACGAAGTTCAAATACAAAATCAAATTTTGTTAAAGCTGTTGAAAATTAACTTCCATTTATCATATGGCCCCTTTTATATCCCACGTATCATTTATGAGGGTGTTTGAGGGCTGCAGTCCCAATAGAAAACTGTCTCACTGTGAGATGCCATTGTAGAGCCACCACATCTCCTCATCACTGATGACCTTTCATTAGCTCCTCTAGTCAGATGAGGGAGCTGATGTGTGTGTGTGTGTGTGTGTGTGTGTTCGCACATGGACATTTGTGAACGTATGCTTCTGGCCATCATGTGTCTTTCATCCCCTTACAGACACATGATGGCCAGCTATTTTTTTCCACATCTACCTAACTTTATTCTCAGATAAAATAATCATATGGCACCAACAGAACTCGGAGCTTGACTTAAAGTGACCTTTCCAAAACTTCTTAACAGAACTATCACACACTTAATTTTCAGCACAGAGTTTCTTAGTGACCTCAGACTAGCACAGATTTGTAAATAGTCCAAAGCCTGTGCGATTATTTTACCATCAGAACCACGACTGTGTTTGACTCTCCGTCAATGATTATTTCACACTCAAGCAATTTTGGGTCAGCTATACATAAACAAACAGAAATGTAAACATATAGCGTCCCACAACCTATGCTGCTACTTTAATAAAATGCAATTCAACTTAAATGAACAGTTTTCAGCCTTTCAAAATAAGACTGACTATCAGGCCGCTGAAAAAGGAGATCTTCCTGATAGCTTGATCATTTTATTTTCATAACGTTTTGTCATCTTCTCAAAGCTAATGCTTCTGCAAACAGCTGTTAAATGGCAGCTTGTTCCTGTGTTTACTCCTCTGTTTTGTTGTGTGGTTGTGATTCATTTTCTATTCTATTAATTGGCATAAAGAAAATTCCTTTCAGATGCAGAATATGAAACTGATGGCAAAAGTGGAGGCATTTCTTAAAAATATTTAGTTCTATAGTGCAATACTTCTACTATGGGATAAGCTATGAATCAAGTGGGCTATGATTGTAATTGTAAAGACCTTTGGAAAGAACAGTAATGATTGCTGGGAAATTATATGAGGACGATTAAAATGTAAAATGTGCAAAAAACCCCCCAAAAACCACCTAAAATCACATCAAAGCTAAATGATGAGGTGTATTAAGTTATACAAGCTGCTAATCTGGGTAACAAGTGGAGCAATTGAATGTACAACTTCTTGGAGTTTGAAACTGAAATTATGTTGCATTCACCTAGTTGGCTGAAGGTTTAAAGGAACCTTATTAAGTAACATTTAGCAGTATGGCCACATTGAGGGACTCTTGTCTTATCGGTACTGTACTAAATGATACATTTTTAACAATATGTTGTACTGTAAAGAATCGTCAACTGCATTTTCCTTCACAAACAGATGATCATTAGTCATCATTATCTTTCTATTTCTCTATCTAGTGTGCGTAAAACACAGAATATATGCATAACATTTGCTCATACCTTTAGTTTGTTTTTTGCTTTATATTTTAAATACTGGCACATAAAACCTCAAAATCACATAGCCTGTATAATTATTGTATTAAAAAATTATGTTTGACATATTGTCCAATCCCACTATCAACAATATCCTCTACATTATTGTATGGATACAAATATGTAATTTCCTCCATCAGAAACATCTCATAAAACAAGACAGACTGTCTCTAAAATGTTTTGTCCTTCAGATTTGCATTAATGCAACGAGACAGCTGTTGTTAACAAGCTCACCCCTCTGATTTACAACTAAGACTTAAGAAAACCCAAAACTCAGGCCTCAAGGTAACTAATACGAAATATTCTGCAAAATATTTATTTAATATTCCTTGAAATGGGTTTTATATATATGGAAAAAAGTTATTATTTTAATTAATCAAGGATTTATTTTAAGTACGTTTTGGACCATTCAGGAAGAGAAAATAGATTATAATTATAGTAAGTTTTTTGTAAATGGTGAAAGCAGCTGTATTCATTCCTCACCCCAATATGCTGGAATAACCAGGAGCGCATGATGCTGGTGGCATGTTTGGGGAGGATGCCACGTTTGCTCTTAGATGAACCTTCATCCTGAGTAAGGAAACTCAGATCCTGGTTGAGCTGCAGTTGGAGCTGTAAAATAAACAAACACACACACACACACACACACACACACACACACACACACACACGGTGGTTATACTAGCCATCTCCTGAGGAACTGAAGAATTAATCGTTATCAAACAGTACTTGCTTCAGCTAATTAATACCTCATTAAATTCATCAGATACTTCTGATGGAACAGAACAAATGTTCTGGAGAACAGCGAAAAGACAAGAATAAAAAAAACAGAATTTCTTTTTACTGCCTTTGTTTATTTATATTTATTCTAAATGACATGAATGTCTGGACTTGTGCTTGTGAGTGAGTGCTGTGTAACTGTGCCATTTCATAGTTTTAACTATAAGCAAAGGGCTTTTTTTAAATAGAGAAAACGAAACAATGTTATAAATTAAACTGTTGTGTCTGAATAATAAACCATATTGAAGGCAAAAGTTACATTATAATAACCAGAATTACTAGTGTTTGAAAAGACCAAATCTCAAGGCAGGCAATTACGCGATACCCAACATGTACTTGATAAGAGCATCTGTGCCATTCAGTAGTTTTAACATTTTTAATTAAAAACCAATCCTTGAGGCCACATTAAATTCTGAATAGTGCATTTGAGATTCCTGCTGCCTTAAAGATCTGTGGCATAACTTTAACACACTAAAACATAATATAAGTGAGGTATATGAAAACAGCAACAGTGTGTGTGTGTGTGTGTGTGTGTGTGTGTGTGTGTGCGTGTTTGTGTGTTCCCTGTGAGTTCTACATATGTATCGTGCAAAGT
>JBBKCR010000080.1:16760971-16782672 GCA_037577295.1 Ladigesia roloffi | reverse complement strand
TGGGAGGAGAAAGACTCAGGGACTGGAAGTGGGATTAAAATTGAACATAATACAAAAAGGAATGTGCATGTTTAAAATTTTTCCTTACATCAAGAATTGCTCTAAAAGATATTGATGCTGCTGTGTTTTTGTTTACAAGTTTAAACAAATGTTTAATTGTATTGTTATTGTTAAGGGTTTTTTTTGTTAGTCATTATTCAATAAATGGCAAGTTGAGAAATTGTGTGTATCTATATTTGTGTTATTAGTGTGATATTTTACCTCCAATAGAGGGGGAAATGTCCAATTTTTTGGCAAAAAAATATTGGCAGCATATATCGGCCATCATCTGACCCTGACTCCAAAATATCGGCAAATTTCGGTCGACCGCTACTTGGTACACCTTTGCTGTTTTTCACAAACTGACCTAAAGTGGCTTAGGTAGACCTCTACTATAAATGAAGCCTAAAGTGATGCTCTTTGTCCTTGACCCACACAACATTAATATGCACTACCAACACATTAGATCAGAGAAAATGTGATAAGTACCGTCTGAAGACTCCTTGACTCCCTCCTCTCCTTCCACTTTTATATCCTCCTCTGAACATTCACCATTTGGTGGATCAAAGCATTGGACCATTGAGGTCTCTGGTGTGAGGTCCTGAAACTTTTCTGTTTTTCTATATTTCTCTTCCGCCTGACTCGGAGAATCCAAGTGGATCTCATTGGTTGTATGTTGGTTTGTCATAGACATCACTCCTGAGATGGAGTCAGAGATAACTGCCTTTTTAAGGTCTCCATCGGAAGATGACTGGAATTCCTCAGTATCGACGTTTTGAACTGTGGTGTCTTCATGTGGAGGCATGTGCGGTAACTCAAAATCTGTCACTTGCACAGGTTCAGAAATTATGTGACCAACAGTCTCTTCATCAAAAACAGTCCCAGAACAGGATGTAGAAAAGGCATAGCTCTCTGGAGTCGGTGGTCTATCGTCTAGCACCTGTGCCTGAATTACTTCTACTCCTGAAGGAGCAACTTCAGAAGAAGATGTGAAAGCTGTACTCTTCAGGGCACAAACGATTTCTTCAGCAGGTGGAGAGGCTTTTGTAGAACAATGACCTGCAGGAGCAGCAGGAACACACACGGCACTGACAGATTGAGGGCCACCAATTTCTGCAACCACTGTGACTGTATTTGGGAGGACAGAAGGTTCTGTAGATGCAACTTCTCCGTCAGTGACATAAACATCCTCAGAGTAAGTGACATCTATGGGTACAACATTGGGTTCATGTGTTGCTTTGGGCATACTTACACATTTTTCAAGGCCGTTGTCAGGGACAGTTGTACTTTCTGACATTCTTCCTGTGGAAGATGTGCCCAAAGGTGGAGCCAATTCTGAAGAAGAAAATGCTTCAGGCGTGACATTCTTGGTGGCTTTGGTCTCTTGACCTACATTTTCAGGAACAACCTCTTGGTCTACAGATCTTGTATCTTCCTCTTTGACAGATGGGCAAGACACGGTTAAGCCCGTCACAGCATCTGTAGCCTTTGGTGGTGCGTTCAGCACAAATCTTGCAGCCTTCAGATGTTCAGAACTCGTTGTAATAGGGGGCACTGATTCAGCATGTGTAGAACTCGCAGCCGTCGGAGGTTTGGGTGTTGCAGCCGACTGTTTTAATGCGGCAGGCTTGGCTGTTTGTGTGGCAGCTTTCAAAGCAGCATCAGCAATTACTGAATGTTTATTTATTTTAGCTTCATCGGTCCATTGCAGTAGTAGTTTGCCAATATCAATGACTGTTTTGGGCTTTGCCTTCTCTGGAGTGAAGAGAGCAGACAGAGGATATTCGTCAATAACACAAGACTTGCCACTGGCATTAAAGACAATCATAACTCGTGTAGTCAGTTTAACAGAGATCTAAACCAGGGAGACACAGTTCCATAAATAATACTGGATTATGGTGTCATAGGTGTAAATCCCCCCCACCGAAAAAACATTATTTAAAAAACATTGCATTCTCTTTTGGGATAAATATATGTATGTATACCTAAAACAACTGTGTACGTAGAACTCATTTACTAAACGTGCACTGTGCAATGTCCGAAATGACCTCACTGTACTTTTGTATAAGCATATTCTGATCAGTCCTAATCAGTCTTAATAAATTTAGAAAAAACATGTAAAAAATTTTTTATTCTTTGTGTACAATTTGACTGAAATATATGCATCCACTTCAAAAACTGCTCATGAGAAATGTAATATTAATTGTAAAATGAAATGTACACCCATGTATGGTGTGTTGAATAACAGAAATTGTTCACCAAAGGAAATCTGAAAATTTGTTAATAGTGCAGCGTCTACTTTCTAAAACTGAACAGTCCTATTAACTTACTTATACTTGTATATCTGACTGGTTTCTTGGGACCTCCAGCTTTGGTACTGAAGTTCACGAGGCTTGGCGTTCTTCTTGCAAAGGCAAATGCGCTTTCCAAACGAAGTCGCTAATATTACAGGAGACAACAGTCAGACTATAATCGCAGACCTGTGTTTTCTCTATAGAGGAAAACAAGCCCCTCTATTCGTTAGATTTGCGTTTTAGAAATGTTCAGATTTTATCATTTTTTTATTGTACTTATACTTATTTCCTTATTCATTGTGTCTTAATTCCAGATTTTTATATTCAAAATTTAATTGTCTTAAAAAATAATCTGCACAGTCATGAGGAGCTGTTCAGGACACATTTCAGTGCATGTTGTACCTGTATGCATGTGACAAATAAATATCTTTTAGTTTTCGTATGGAACTGAGCACAGCATGCTGAAAAGAAACAGTTTTCGTAAACTAATTCTCTTAAACATAAGGAGTGCAGGATTTCATCAAAAAGATTCACTTTCATGAACTCTCTCTCAGACTGTGTTGCTGTGGAAACTGCATTTCTGGTCAAATAAGAATCCATCATTTCAGTCCATTTTCACTTTCTTTATTGAGAATTTTTATTCTTGCAATTTCTCTCTGCAGCACCATCTGAGCATGTCACAAACCATTGTGTTATGTGATATAAATCTTAATGTAAGAGATTCTTTGTGATCCTGAGATCCATGGATCTGCTTCACTAGAATTTTCCTCAACAATAAAGCAAAGAACACAAGAATATACATAATTACTACAAAAACCGCATTCAGATTGTTTCAATTGGGCTGAGTTAGTTTCAAACAGGTAAGTTACCTAAGAATCCCTGCTGTCTGGGTAGAAGATGAGAAGTTTAAAAATCCCTGATTTCTAGACCTTAGAGAAAGATCGAACCTTTAAATTGTGGCAAAAATAAAAAATCAAGTCTAGAGATTTGCACTAGATGGCATCATTTCAGCATCAGCAAGTAAATTAGATGCCACGTTGATACGAACAAACCATTTGGAAGACATGCCAAAATCCTTTACTTCCACCCAGCAACAACAGCAGTTCACTACACACTAATGGATCTTTGACTGGAACTGGGTTATATGGTCAGAAAGATACTACAAAGTAAAAAGAAAGATGCTTAATTTTACAGTATAGCATGAGATATACGATGTTTTGAGGCTACTTCTTTCCCCAGAGACCCTGAGAACCTGGCTGCATTTGCTAAAAGGCTAAAACTGGACCATGGTCAGTTCTACCAACAGGACAGTTATTAAAATAACAGTGTAAATCCACAAATCATTCAGTGACCACAGAACCAAGCTTTTGCATACAAAAGAGATCTAAGACACAAGAGGACATAGAGATTCTGCACTGAGGAGTGGTAAGCAGTTTCCTGCGTATCATCCTGTGTAATCTCGTGGAGAATTATAGAAGATGTATTTCTGTTCTGTTTGTCGATGGAAAATATACACAAAGTTTTAAATGCAGGGGTGCCAATAATGGCCAAACATGGTTTGGTTAAAAATAAAATAAATGGTTTAATATAATGGTTCAATATTCTTCCAAATATAGGAATATTATTTTTGAACTATTTAATCATGAGGACATTTTAATTCCTTGTTTTTAACTAGTGCCAGTACTTATGAAGTTGTAGAAAATATCAATGTATTCTCTTAACCTTTCAGGACTTTCCAAAACGTGATAAGACCATTAAATAAACATTTGTTCAATGAAACAGTGGCCACAAAAAGAAATACAGGACTTGATGTTGTCTTAGTTCGTGCTACATACATATTCATTCATCAAGCACAAATGCTATTCTGCTGTTCTCAGGGCTGCTAATGACTCTACTCAACAAGGGCACTATATTTTCCAAAAACATTAAATCTGTAGAAGAACAAGCCAGTAGGAACTCTGGGTCTCATCCTCTCCTTTCTGAACTAATTGGTTGTTTCAAAGGAAACATCAGACAGACCTCAGTGCCTCTTCCCTTTTGAATCTCCCTTGTACTGGAGACCAGAACACCAGGATTCATGCACCTCAGAACTCTGCTGGGTGTCCTTTTTCATCTCTGCTACTGCCTTGTTCAAATGTCACCTTCAGAATTTGCTGAACATACCAGGCATGCATGGTTCTGAAGCACTGGAGGTACCCTAGCCTAACTGAGGAATTTTAGACCTTATTTAAAGCAGGTCTGTGAAAAATACAGGGGTGTAGGATGTTTGATCCAGCAATTTCACCCTGTACAGTACATGCATATTCACGATTCTGTGCCAAAAGCCTGCTATTAAATCTATCACATCCATGTCTTATGAGCACTGCTGGGCTGTAGCATTGCTACTGCTATTAGCAGGGGGGCCGCCAGAAATCTTGGGCCTCATGAAATTATTATTAAGATAATATTACTAGCCCCTAACAGGGCCCTATGTCAGTTCTGTGCCCCTAGAATCATTCTAACCTTTCCCCCCCTGGCAGCGCCCCTGGCTATTAGTACAGTGGGCTGTTTCTCATGGACGCACTCAAATTAGCTGCAAAGTGGCTATCCAGAATTGGTCCTATAACTGGCACATCATTATTAGTTCATTTAGTCTCAGAGCTACTTTTGCCATTCTACTGAATGTAGTGTAGCTACTCTCTGAAGGATAGCTTTCATGTAACTGCACTATTTTATTTATTTTTAATCAGTAAGTGTTAGCTCATTACAGTCAGAAATGTTCTCAAAATTTGTGATTGGATACAGACATAAGAAGAATGTAATTACTTAAAAACCTGCCTCACAAAGTCAACAGGAAATTATTTTAAATGGCTGAACTAATATTTTACACTGTGATACTTGTGTATGCATGTATGTATGTATAAAATATAACATGCATAAGGCAAAATAATGTCAAAACAAACAATTTTTTCAGATATGCCATCATCAGCATTACATATAAAGATATATCTGGTTCACTGTTTGTTTTGGACAGTAGAAAAAATGTCTGACCACTGGTTCCTATCTCCTCCACTGTAAAAAAAAATCTGTAGAAATCTAAGCTAGTAAGTCTCTTTGTAATGTGCAATTTCACATCAAACTACTCTGCTTCCTGCTTCGCCACTGCAGTTCTCCCTCAGAACCACATTTTGACCCCAAACCAACAGGAGGGAGAGTCTGTGCCCTTCTTTTCACTACAGCAGTTGGGACATTCCATTGGACACAGAGTAAAATAAATGAATTTAAAAGTAATTAGAACAAGTTTTTGGACATTCCTGTGACAAATGTTTTGGTTTCATTTCTCAAGTTTAAAACCACAGTTACTTGAATGTCGAGTATGTGTAGAAGTACCTGCTTACACAGACGCCCTGCTGTGAGGAATGGTGCTGCCATCCGTCTGACCTGTTGTCCTTCTTTTCCTCCACACTGAACAATATTACGAGAGAATAGAGAGACTATAACTGAAATACTACACTTGGAATCAATCTAAAGCATGAAATAGGAGTTCTGAATGGCACAACATGCAAAACTAACTAGGAAAACAGCCGGTAAGCAACACACACAGCATTTGTTTACCACTCTGACGAGAAGGTGGTTTACTTCTTGCCCATCACACTTGGACTGAACAAGTCGACAGGTTATAAGCTTAAGAAGGATTTGGAAACACGTATGTGAATCCGAACGAGCTCAAACGGCAGGTTTTGCTGTCACATTGCAAGTAGCCCTAGTTGTGCAACCACAAGCGAGAGCTCCAGACACTCCCCCTTAAAAATCATGGAGACGCTAAAGGCACAGAAACAGTGCTATTTTTTCCAGTGCACAGAAATGGAGCAGCCTGCCATGATCTTTCTCAGAAGGATGGAGAACGCCAGGCTGAGTATTTTAGACGAGTTAATCTTTTAAAAACTGATCCACACAAGAAATGTGAGATTAAAGGTGTCCGCCAGTGGGCGCCCCTTGTCCTTGAACGTTAACACCGCATGGATTAAAGATTGGACTAAAACAGCATTGGTAACAATGCGTTGTTACGTTCACCATCCTTTTAAAGTCTAATATTAGGCATAATCTGGCCTGAAAAACTGGCAGTATGTATTTTAATGGCTGAGAATAACCAAGGGTTTCATAATAACGTGATTAGAAGAAGCGTCTGTGATTTATGCGAAAATATATTGAGCTTTTAAACCTCTTAAACCTCTAATCCCATTGAAATCAAATATCTTGAATAATTATAAAAATAACGTATGAAACATTCTGGAAAAGTAGTTAATTTTATGAAACGCTATTAGGAGGAATCACCAACTAACATTAAAAGCGACACAATGACCGCAATTTGTGATGCCACAGTACACTATATGAACAAATGTATTGGGACGCGTGACCATTCCCTCCAACAGGGATTTTAATGACATGACATTCAGATACAAGTCTTTAATATGGAGTTGGTCCCCCTTTTCAGCCATATCAGCTTCCAATCTCCTTGAAAATCTTTCCACAAGATTTTGGAGTTTCTGTGGGAATTTGTGCTCAGTAGTTCCGTAGAGCATATATAAGGTCAGACACTGATGTTGGATGAGAAGGCCTGGCTCTCAATCACCATTCTAGTTCATCCCAAAGGTGCTGGGTGGGGTTGAGTTCAGGGCCAGTTAAGTTCTTCCACACCAAACTCATCCAGCCATGTTTTGTAGAGCTTGCTTTGTGCACTGTGGCACAGTCAAGTTGGAATAGAAAAGGTTCTTCCCCAAAATGTGTCTACAATTTGTCCAAATAGTCTTGAAATGCTGAATTACTGAAATTAAGCCCTTCACTGGAAGTAATGGGCCTGAACCAAACCCTGAAAAACAAATGTGCAAAAAATATGCATTAACTACCAAACATTTCCCTATTCCCAGTGGCTGTCTGATAGGTTAGCCACACATGGTGGGCTCTGTAGTGAGAGAAAACTGAGGGACAAAACCACAAACATAAAACTGGGAATAGTTCTGAACCAGTGAGGGTGTGGAATGCATTAGAACACCATGTAACATAGCAAATAACAATAAATGCTAGTTTTGGCCTGAATACCCCAAATTCCCAAACATTTCCCAAGTAATTCACACAATATACTTGGTCCAATTGAGCTTTTAATTGCAACATTTAAGACAATACACTGCTTCTACATTGATAACAATACGCTGTCATCAACATAATTACTCTTCAAGTTGTAATATATTATACTCCTTTCAAAGATTTAAACACAGACACATACTGTACCGCTGACTCATTGGGACTTTGCTCATTAAAAAATACGGGAGAAAGAGCCTACTGGATCGCAATGTACAGTGAGGAGGGTGAGACAGATGCAGGAGACAAGAGGAGAGAGGGAAGAGAAGGGAAAAAGAGGTAAACGTGACCTCTTTGAAGCTCAAGAGGTGACCCAGCACAAATTTAAGCACTCAATTGGTGCTAAACACACACATACATACACACATACACACACACACATACATACTAAGTGGAATAACTTGCACACCCCGCTGAAGCAGTCCTTCTGGATGAATCTGACAAATCCTCACTAGCACAGCAGTGGAATAGTAACGTCTGTATAGCATCTACACAGGGACACACTCTCTAACACACACAAGCACACACACTCAAAAGGAATATTTCAACTCAGCCCCCATCTGCTCAAAATGTAGTGTACAGTTGTTTACCTCAGTCATTTTAATGCAGTTCCCTGTACATATAAAAAAAACGGAGTAAAACCCGCCTGTAATCAAAAATACATTTATAACCGAACCCAATGGAGCGCAATTCGGTGGGTTTTCTGTTCTTTTCTAAGTGCAGGGATGTAATGTCTGTAGTGATCAACTGTATGGCATAGACACAGCAGATAGAGAGTAGGTTGAAGAGCTTATGATTCCTTTAACTTTACAGTATTCCCGCTTCATGCAGAAACAACTTCTCTGGCTCAATAATGCTACCAAAATCTCAATTCGAATCAGTACACGATGGGGGGAAAAACATAACATAAAATTAAACAGTGCTATATTGTGAAACATTATGAGGGGAAAATAGTAGACTATTGACCAGCGAGTGTCACTATCCCCCCCCCAGACCTCTGGTGCGTTTATATGTAATAGAAATGACAATTTCCATTGAATACAAATTCTGCTCCACTACATTCCATTTACAGCTTTCCGTTCATAAAATACGAAAGAAAGACAAAATACACCCTTCAACAAAAACATGGACCCTGATTCATTTCAAATTTACAAAAAGAATCCCATTACAGTGTTAAGCATTAATATCTAACCTCCACTGGCTAAGTTGGGTTCAGTGTTTGGAGGGGAAAACCTCAAAACAAAAAATGAATATTAAAAAAAAACAAAACAACCCAGACACATTATTAATAAAGTATCAGTTATAAATAGCACTCAGTGTTAAATAGCTGATTTTGTGCACCAAAATAAGACTGAATGGTACAAATGAAAAGGGTAGATGAGAAGAAAACGTCGTTCAAAACTTGGCTGAAGGCCGACTAAATTTAAAATACAAGTCTGTTTAATTCTGTTCTCAGTGTTGGCTCTGCATTAACAGTAATTTACAAATATTTGACACTCTTAAAAGGGGTTACAATGGAGGGGGGTGGGAGTGTTAATGCATTTGCCACTTTCTCAGTAAAAAAAAAGCCCAGAGGGGAAAACTCTTGGAATGTGCTCATTTTTCTACAGTTGGAAAAATGGTCACAAACCATAATCATCTTACGCACTTCCAGATATCTCAAGGAAATCTTGGTCCTCCACACTGTCTTTGTTCAAAAGACAAAATCGTGGTCATTTTGTTTCTAAGCTCTTCACATTACAGGTGGAATGAGTAAAAAATATCCCCCTCCACACATATTTCCTCTCAGATCAGTCACATGTTTATGGGTTATCTGATCTCAGTCACTAAAGTCTTGGTTCTGCTACCTTAAACTCCCTCCTGATTGCATTCAAGCACATGAGTGGTGGACGCTTTTTGAAGTAAAGAAGGAATAAAGCATCTAAACACTGGAATCTTTCTCTTCAGCACAGCATGTTGATTGTGAATAAGCTCAAAGTGTTAGGAGGACTTGGTTGAAGTCCATGTGTTTTTTTTTCATTTACAAACATGTCAATGTAGCAAAACTGGAGTGTTTGTACAATGTAAGGTTCTCAGTTGTCAAGAGACAGCTTGGAGTGCTTTTTTGTATTTTCTGGAATGGTGCAAAGCTTTGGAACTCAACAGCGATTCGAAATTCGTTCTAGAACCGAGTTCATTCAATAATCTATTTTGAAATGTATTCTGGATCCTTTTTTTCCACATTCTAGAAGTAACAGGCTTTGTAAACAGGAGTGAACTAGCAACAACACTAGTAGTCTATAGAGAAATCAAGAACAGTTGTTCAATGACGAAATGCATTAAAGGACAAATCTTGGTGAGAATAAGGAAAACGTACACAATTTTCCACATAATCCAGATTTAGTGGCTCAGGCAGGACAGGCCGTCTTTTTAATCATTCCCAAAACTTCTCTCAACCAGCTTGAACTATAACTGTATCCATTATTTAAACAAGTTTTCGCAAACCACCTCGAGACTGGGACTGCTGGTTTACAATCAGTTTTAAGGACAACTGTCTATAACACGGAGGAATTTCATCCGAGGACAGTCTCTCTCATGACTGCATCCTAAACCACATCGAGAAGTCTGTGTCACCTTAACAAAGATGTAGTTTGAGAGAAGTTTTAGTTAAGTATCTTTACAGAAAATCAAACGGTTTCCATAAACTGTGTGGCATTGGCCTAAAAGCTCCACAGTCAAACTAAAAATGGAAATTTGGCTTAAGTTGACACTGTATAAATTTGATTTTCAATAACCTCCCACTTTAAAGGCAGAACTAGGGACAAGTAAAGCTGTGTAATAGCTTTTAGTATTTCATGTGTTTTCTTTTTCAAAATTAGACATTTTTGAAGGCTTTCAAGCCAAGATGACACCCATCAGCTAGTCTGAAGTGTGATGGGCATGTTTTGGATTGCAGTGCTCAAATTCCATTTAGAAATCATTTACAGACTTAAAATGTCAGTTTCCGTGGAGTTTTCATGTGAATATTCAACATCACCACTAATGTCTGTTGTGGAAAATCCAATGTAAGGGCTTGCATGAACATTATGAAAACAAAGAGAGTGACGTTCATTTGTTAATACTAACACAGTTCGAAGACTTTAGCCTTTTGGAGCTCTTCTGGAAGCTCTGAACCAGAGTTCAAGCTGAAAATAAAAAAAATCTAACTGAAGCACTAATTAAGACTTTTCCATACTGACATATATCCTCTCATACTCGTTTTTTTTCTTTCGTTCTATTCCGCTTTCTTTTCCACTCTCACCCACTCATACACACAGACCGGGGCGTGGTGGAGTTCAGTGATGTGGATTGTCACATTAGGCTGGTGGGCTTGTACCACGGAAGAGGGGGCAGTATGGAATCTGGAGTGAAAGGAAGTCGAGGGTCTCGGGGTCAGGGCTCGTCAAACAGCTGCAGGTCAAGTCTGACCACGATCTCTCCCGTGGGGACCTCGTGCAAGAGCAGCCTCTTCGTGATCGGACCTTTTGAACCCTGGTCCTTTTTAATGTCCGCCAGACGTATCTCTGTCCTGCCCAGAAAATCTACAGAGGGAGAGGGAGAGAGAGAGGGAGGAGAGAGTGTGTGAGAAAAGAGAGAGAGAGCAAGCAGAGTAATAAGAGAGAGAGTGAGAGTGTAAGACAAGACAGAGGGAAAGTTGGTGAGAAAAGAGAGGAGAGCAGAGTAATAAGAGAGAAAGAGAGAGAGAGTGTAAAACAAGAGAGAGGGAAAGTTGGTGAGAAAAGAGAGGAGAGCAGAGTATGAGAGAATGAGAGTGATGAGAGAACGTGAGAGTGTGTGAGAGAAGAGAGAGGAGAGGAGAGCGATAAGACAGAAAGAGAGAGAGATGAAATAATAAAAACTTTTATTAGCCCCACAAGTGGGAAATTTACACTGTAACAGAAGAAAGAGAAGCAAAATGATAGAATAAAAGCTATAAAAACGCATTATTTTAAAAGTACACAATACAAAAAATACGAAATATATATATATGTGTATGTATGTATGAACACTCCATGCTTCTTCACAGGAAGGTGTTGGAGTGTTCTTAGATGTATGGTAGCAGAAAGAAGAGGGAGATAGAGGGAGAGGAAGAGAGAAGGTAGAGAGAGATAAAGAGAAGACAGAAAAGTAGAGAGAAAAGAGAGGAAGACAGAAAGATAGCAAGAGAAGAAAGAATAGAGAGAAAAAAGAAAGCCAAGAGTGAATAGAAAGACGTACAGATGTAGCAAGAGAAGTGAAAAGTAAGAGAGAAGAGAGACAGTGAGAGAGAGAAAGAGGGCTCTAAGTGTGAAAAAGAAAAGGCAGGGTTGATAGTAAAGGGTGTATATCTGTGTGGACTCTTGTGAGTATTACTCACCGTCTGGTGAAAACTGGTCTCTCTCGAACACGGTCACACACAGCACGTCCTGCTCCAGGTCTTTGATGAAGAACTGGCAGTTGGAGTTCCACTTGGGGTTCAGTGTGTCCTGCAGCGTCTTAGTGATGTGACACTGTGAGCCCATCGTCACCTCACAGTACGGGTTACTCTTACCTACACACACACACACACACACACACACACACACACACACACACACACACACACACACAATCACACACACACACACACACACACAGAACATTACAAAACCTGTCTAGTACCAGTTCTGCTGTGGTATTCTTTGTGCAGTTCTGAATTCAAAACATCTAATAACAACAAACTACAGCAATTTTGTTACATTAACAACAGTTATAATAGTGATTGTATTCTATTAGTAATGTAATAAAAAGGAAGTCAGAGAGAAGTTCCTACCATGGGATCGGCACGGTTTCAGCTCAATTCCTTCCACTATATTGACCATCAGTCTACCGATGCCTGTGGCTCTCTGAGACCGCACTACACACACACACACGAGAGACATATACATCAGTGATATAGTATAGTACTGAACTCCATTGTACCCGCTGTTCCTTTTTCCTATTTAAATCCACAGTTCACTGCAACACTAACAGAACTTACCGTTTACTACAAAAGAAAAGTGTTTGTTCATAGTGTATAGTTCTAATGGTATTGCAAAGCTTGCTAATAATTTCAGCACACCAACACTACATTTTTACTCCTGTTTAATCGATTAGACATGAAACTGTATTTAGAATAATCTGGACAAGACTAAAACATGTAGCTGTGTTTGCAAATTGTGTATGTTTCTCCCATCCTTATGACTTAAAGAAAAGTGTGTTCAACAATCGGTGTGACGCACCCAGATAGGCTTTCTCCCTTTTCTTCTTCTCCGTCTCAATGAAGAGCTCAGAGGCAGCCTTGATCTTCTGCACCCACGCAGTCCTGACCAGAGCAAATTCAATTTTCAGAATGAAATTTCAACCATTAGCGGTGCATTATTGACAGTAAATCCAGAGCTTGACGTTCAATAGGCCGAGTTTGTGACGTACCAAAACGAAACAGTAATGATAGACAGAACAGAAAAAGAGAGGAGAACTTGTTCGGTTTACAGCTGCTGTGTTTCAGTGTCTGCGTGTACCTCTCGTTGATGCTCTCTGCTCGTATGGTGTAGACTCGGTCTATGTGGGATATATGGAAGATGGGCTCGTCTCCTGAGGGATCAGTAGGTAGTTTGACCAGAACTTCATTCAGGAAGATGGGCTAGAGGGGGCAACCCAAAAACGTTGGTTTTCAGAATTACAGGCCATATTAGTTCTCAACATGGATTTCAACTACATGTTCATATCCTGTAAACTGCTTCTTCTTAAACTAATATAGACCAATAAAATAGACCAACCAGTAATTTCATCACCAGGTTAAATTATAGGATATAGTTAATATAGCCTGTTGTTTATATTTGGCTGTGCAATTAATAGGGAACCCCCACTAAAGTTGAATTTAACTGATTTTCACTTGTAAACATCTAAGAAGGAGGTATTTTTAAACCTGTGAGGTTCGATTTCTATTAATATGAAGTGCATCAACATTGTTATGGGCATCAACACTGAATGCTACCAAGCTATTAGCATCCACATCCAGAGGAATTAATCTTTATACACCATTCAGACCAAAAGCATTGACCATGGCACACTGCAGTTTTCAATTAAATCATCAGGTAAAATATCTCAGAAAGTACATGACTGTTGACTTACTGTCTTGTACATGCGATACTGCAGGTGGGACTTTGCGCTGAACACCTTGTCGGAAGCTGAGGAGCCCAGCGGCTTGATAACCTGGGTGAGGAGCAGGAAATCGTTGAAGAGGAAACCGTACAGTTCCTTGTTGCTCTTCGCCTTGTAGAGCTTCCCGCTGTGCAGAAACTTGCGAGGTCCCAAGCAGTTTGTCACGGAGTTGAAGACCAGTTGCTAGAATTGCAGAGATGATCAGAAAAAGAGGTTATACTCAAGGTCTTGTATGAACTAATGGTGTATTAGTCCTTAGGGTTTGACTGACAAAAATATATTGTATAAAAGTTCAGGATCAGCCTAATACAGAAAAGTGTGTGTTTGTGTGTGTGTGTGTGTGTGTGTTAAATATTTTATGCAGTGATTGTAAATAGGCCATAACTAACAAGTTGGTTCTATGAAGAATTCTACTCTGTATTGAATCTCACAGAGCATTAAACGACACTGAGGTGCGTTCATATAAGTATTTGCTGCCATTTTTAATCAGACGGTGTGTTTTATGTTTACAATATAAAAATGTATGTAGCCACGGTCCCTTTAAAATAAAAATTAACAACAGTATCCAGCGGTTTCAGCCAACTGAATATTAGAATTTTTATGCTCATCTCACTTCTGGACATCGTGATCATCCATACAATACTATGTCATATAAAATATATGAATAGATCTATAATGTGACCTCACTCGGCATAATGTATGTGTTACATGGCTTCGGGCACCTCTGGTAACTTCTCAGTCCTCACAAACATAGCATGTGTGTGTGTGTGTGTGAGAGGAATCACACCTCTGATAGCCCTTCACACTGCACGTGAGCTTGGATCCACTCCAGACGATCTGAGTTCTCCTTCTCTCGGACGCCCTCGTTGACCTGTGAGCAGAGCTCTTCTGCCTTTTCCAAAGCCTGCCGCAGGTGACTGTGGTCCGGGTGGCTTTCTGGAGTGTTCTCAAGGATCTGAGCAGGACCAGAGTAGACATGTTTACATTCAAAAGGAATTACTTTTAATACAATGATCTCATTTTAGTTTTTCTCTACTGCTATGTTTATGTGCTTTGAATGTCAGACATTGACTGAGATACTGCATTAAAAAAGTGACCATACATGTCTGTGTGTGCATGTTTTATTAGCACATTTTATGGCACTGACTAAGCAGTAACAAAAACATACATTTTAAATGCTAAGGGCTATAAGCATGTGTGCATGAACATACGTTTTTAATGATAAGCGGGTAGCGTGTGACCCTCTGCATGGGTTTGAGCAGGAAGCTGGAGAGAGGCATTCCTTTACAGCGAGGATCCATGGCCAGTCTCTGAAAAACACACACATACTTCATACACCTCTAATCGCCCCTGACTGACTTGCTTCAAACACATTGAATCTAATACAATAATAATACATTTATAATCCTGATAAATTAGTGTCCCAGTACTAGGATTTCAAACCCAAAAAACACTCCACACTGCAGTGCAGTGATCATTCTATTACCTTCACAAAGTCCTTGAAGTCGGGCACCTCGTCGGTCTTCTGCTGGATGAGGGTGGCACCGTTCAGCTGGCAGCTGCAGAAGCGGATATACGGCTGCATGTGTGGCAGCTGTGCGGTAAGAATATCTCCGATCATCTTCACCGGCATGCGTTCCCCTGACATCTTCTTCCTCACCCTCAACGCCCTGCAGGAAAGACCTGAATTTTACTTCGGAAGTACAGACAGCATCTCTGCATTGACATAATTAGGTCTGCTATCAGATTGTAAGTGACTTTTTTTTAGATTGTAAGTGAAAGTGGAACTTTGCACAGTGTATTACTGAGGCTTTTTACTTTTATTTTTTACTTTTCTCCGGCATCAATCAAGTGTCTGATTCTGATGCAGAAATTGACCCTGGATCAGGACTTAAAGCCATTGAGAGTTTATTGTAGACCTTCAGCGCATAAGAAAAGCAGTTACATTCAAATCCATAAAGCAGAAGTGATAACAAGGTTATAGTCCTTGCCAGCTTAAGCTTATGAAACGGACACCTTGCAAGATGTCACGGTTTTGAAAAGCTTAACATATAGCCTATCGCTTAAATTACTGCCTACTGCTTAGAGTACACAGCATAGTGATGGTTTTATATCCTACTATGAAGCAGTGAGATGACTCTTTGTTTTGTTTTTTTCATATAAAAATTATCTGAAATGATCTCATGATATAAAAGGCGTTAACTGATCTTGAACTTGGGCCTGTATTCATCAAGCTTCTTAGAGCTGATCCAGGATCTGTTGTTTTTATTCTTCAATCATTTTACTGAGAAGAACAGACTCTAGATCAGCATTTTTATTCGTGAAATGGGATGAATCTGATCTCATCACTCTGAATCACATCACCCCACTGATTGGGGCTGATTAATACAGGCCCTGATTATCTGTTAAAAACAATGCGAATTTATATGATCCAGGTAAAAATGTATGAATGTCTGTTATTGCACAAGTACAATAAGTATATTCTATTTTTTTCTTTTAATAGAGAAGTTCAGCTGCCGCTGCTATGGCACACTGGCCTCAAATTCAAAGTCAAGAGGTTTAGAAATATAACATGAAACAGTAAAGGTCATACTTGAGCAATTTAATGTTGCACATGATGAGCTCTTTCCAGTTGACGAAGATCATGGCCACCTCCTTCTCGGTCAGCAACTCCGACTCCAGAAGAGGTTTCTGGAAGGTCTGAAAGAGAGGTGAGCATTCGTGACCTGGATTTATGTTTTATCTTCACTTTTCAATGACCCTGGTGCTTTAGTGAAATTGATATTTACAAACTCTAGGCTTGAATTGCTTCAAGTTTTTGGTGCATTTGAATATTGCAAAGTTTACGCACAGCTGTGCAGGCTGTTTGAACTTGTCTTTGGAAATGTGGACTCAATTTTCAATGCAAATTGGAGATCCACAACAGAAAATGCTTTGTAGTCTATGCTTTGGTCCTCGCCAGAGGTCCCAAAGGCCTAGTACTCAAATTCTGGGAAGAACTTCACATGATCTTACCTCAGTGACTAACTGCAGGTCGTTGACGTAGTTCTCCTCAGTGACGATGAGCTCATGGATGTATCCTTGCCGTTTCCTCTCCGTCGGGGTCAGCATGTCTAAAAGGTGGAGGTCAGCGCACCCTGTAGGCAGGGCAGAGGGCATTGTTTTCATTTTCTTTCATAAACACCTATTTATTTTGCACATTCAACACATTTATTACCATGCCAAGGCTGAATTCAAAACATTATCGAAGTCGGAATGAACCTGCGAGTCTCAGAAATGGTAACAATACATGAGAGGAAAAAAAGTTGTTTAAGGACGTTTTTTGTTTGGGTTTTTTTTTTACCTCAAGAAATTTCCAGTGGTTCATTAATAATAAACATTTATACAATGTTAAGGTAAACACACGCCCCCCAAAAATAAAAAATGTACACAATTACCCACTCACCAGAGAAAATGTTGATAACATAGCTGATAATGTTTGGTGGGGGCAAACCTTGCTTCTTATGTTTAATCATTTCTGTAAATACACGTCTGCCACATCCAGGTCTTCTTTAAGACGGCACTTGGTTAGTATTTGGTTTAGGACACACTTCTTTACTATGAGCTATAAAGTGTTGCTACATGCGATCGTATTAGACAACACTAGGACTGGAGAGAACTGATCTTTGAATCATATTCCACTTGTCACAAGTCGTCACAAAAAAAACGGATTTGCGTTCAACACACATGGTTGGAAAAAAAAATTATTTTCAGATAAAAATTGTTATCTGAAACAGCTGCACATATTTACATTTTTTTAATTCACTACAGTAGTTAGTCATAATGTACTATAAATTCACACACGTCTGTAACGAGGTTGGTGTAGTTGGATGTTTTTGTTAGCTACATTAGCCAACAGCTAAATGTAGACTCCAAGCATTACTCGATTATCTGGGTGGAAAATTGTGTAAATTTGATTTTTCGCTAACCTATTACTTTAAAGCATTGTCTATCCCCTTTGATCTACTGTATGTTAACAGTTACTTATTGTAAAAAGGTAGATTCAAAAGCAAAGTGACACACACATATAAGAAATGCATTTTATGGGTTTGTTATAAATGAAACAACTTTGACCTGTAAATAAAGCGACTGTCGTAGCACAGGCACAAATGCAATAAAGAAAATACACAATTCCACCATTGCCATGGAGTTCTTTAATGGTTACATGTCATTTTCTATAAAGATGGCATGACACTTTTATTAAAGCTAAGGATCTGTGGTATATGATTTTTTTTTCTTTTGTACATTCATTTTGTTTTGTTCGATAAAATGCTGCATTAACCGAGTGCAATGGTTAAAGTTTTGGATTTGTTGAAATTGAAAAGAAAAAAAAGGGGGAAAAAAAAGAAAAATGTGTTCACATACAGTATCACAGATATTAAAACGGAACAATAAGTTTAGGTTCTGCTTAAGCTTTTCGTTCTGATTAGGTTCTGCCATTCTTCAATGACAGAACAAGTCATTTATTGTTGACTAACCAAAAAACAAACAAACGAAAAACCTCCCAAAAGTCCCAGAATGTGATGGACATGGACAGTCCAACAGGTCTATCACAAGCAGCACACTCCAATACTTTTACACTGTGGAACCAAAGAGGTACCACAAATGTGATAAAAAAAAATAAAAAAAAACAAAACAAAACAAAAAAGTCTGATATAACATTTTCAGTTCATTTGTTTTTTAAGAACAAAATTACAATACTGTTATGTGATATAAAAACAAGCAATGAAGTCATAGATGATATGGTACCACCAGTACAATAAAGTTGAAGCATAAATTAATGTCATGCTTTTCCTAACAGGCAGAAAAAGAAACAAACAATGACCATTTCCAAGCCCAAGGACTTGGTTTCCTACTCCTGTATTAAAAGAAAATACCACAGTCTTTCTTCTTGCAGTTGTAAACATTTGTTTTTTTTATATTCATAAGCATTTGTGATTAGCGAGAATTATGCTTTGATCTAGTACTTTATCATATTTGTTCAATAGGCTTGTGTCCAAGTAAGAATGAGTGGGATGGGGCTCGGCTGGCAGGGCTCAAAGCTCAACACAAAGTCATATAGATGAGAATGGGCTTTTCTTACAGATGTTGGTTTCCTGATTTCCCAATGAGTTCTACTTACCCACAACTTTTGTTCATATAGGGGAACCGCACGTTCTGTGTGTGTTTTAAAACACTACAAATTACAATTTTTGATTGTTATAAAAAATATAAAGCAGCTGTGTAAGCAACTTGACACAGTGTTCTCCAAATCAACCTCAAGAATTTCAAAAATAATTTCTAAAGTATCTGAGAGAGAAAGCAAAACAAAGAAAGAAATGCAGAGAAATTATATTTGCACAACATAACTGTTCGAGCTACACTGAGAAAAAGAAATACACAAGAGATCAAACGTTTTGAATCCTCTAGGGTCTACCCATGCTCACTGGGAGACTGCAGTCTGTACATGTGCACCAATTCCAACAAAGTGTGTGTGTGTGTATATGTTATTCATTGCTGTATCATTTCCCCCTAAGTGGCAGTTGTGCAGTATTTGGTTTTTAAACACCATTTCTCAACCCCGTCACACTACAGAACAAATGAACTAAACGAAACAAACCAACAAACATACAAAAAAAATACAAGACCGGCAAGCACACAAACACAAACCTATTCATCCAATGTTTTGGTATGAACATGTGACATACATCGACACACAGGCATGTGACTGGATGAATGGAGAGGTCCCAACCTGACAATCAAAATGACTGACAGCACGTGTGTGTTCTACGGGGGTGGAGGAGGGGTGTTCTATGAGACACACAACACTCTACAGGAGGTCCGCACATATCCGACCCAGGAGACCAACTTATTTTGATCACAGTCTGAATGTTAAGAGGTGTAACTGGTACAAGCATGAGCTAACTTCAGGCTAAAGTCAAGCCTGTCCAGTAAAAGATGAGGTAAAAATGCTCCTACTGGAGAAAACTGACTTTGGACTCGAGTTGCAAAATTCCTCCGACATTCAGATTTATGCACTCTTCAAAAAAAGAAAGGAGAGTTCTTCAGACATGCACCACAGAAGAATCACTTTTGGTTCTCTCAGGAAAATTTCAATAAGCTGTTTATCATAAAAACTCCAAAAGTGGATCTTCTGTGACACCAGACTAAAGGACACTTCTTGGTTACTTTATTGTTTGAGTGTGGAAACAAAATCTATATTTAAACATTATATATATGTAAAAAAATCCCAATAATATTAATAAACGGATGAAAGTCGGATATGCTGTGGACAACAACACTTGTGCCCTAACCCCACTTGAGTTTGCATGTCACTAGGATACAGGTCGATTATGACACATTTGTAGTTTATCAGGCCCCATGAAGTCACTGGGCATGAATAGTGGGTCTTTCTGTGGTGCTGTGGGTCCAATGAGGGGTGAGGGGAGGGGTGGGGTGGAGCTTGGAAGGAGCAAAAGTCAGGCATTAGTCAAGAGTCAAGTGGGGGCGGAGCTTAACACTGAATGGATTCGTTTTCGCTTCACCAGTTCAAAAGCGTTTCTTTTTGTATTTGTTTTTTTTTTGTTTTTTTTCGATTTGAATTGAGTAAGCGAGGCTACAGAATAAGAAATCACAGAAAGCCACAAAAGGACCCACTATCCAGCATTCATATTTGGCTACACTTTCATGTGTAAAATCAACTTGAAGTTGTTAATTTATTCAATTAACAAAAACAGAAGGATTTTTTTTTTCCTTTCTTTTTTTAACAAAAAAATTTCTTTAATGCAAAGAATGCTGCTTGGCATTTTTTTTTCTTTTTCTTTTATTTTTGGCGTGCGTCTACGTTTGAGAATACTGAGGTTAAACTCTTTCTGCAGTATTCGGTATTCGTCTCTTCTGGCTGCAAAGCCAGCTGGGGGGGGCAGTCACATGACCAATGAGGGGGGGGTTCCATCTCCCATCATCCCGCTGGGCAGTGTATAGGGGATAGTGGGTCGCTTTGAGGACTTTCAAGGCTGAGTGGGATATGGGCAACATAAGAATCCTAGAAAGAGGAAAACACAGCACATAAGCAAAAAAACGGAGTAAAAACTAAAACAGAGAAAGAAAAGCAGGTTTACCAAAAAGAAAAAAAAAAAAAAAAAGGAAGATTGTGCAACTTTTACAAGCTAGGACGACTAGAATGAACTTGGGAGGACACATCTCACAACACAACATGACAACGAGAACACTAGCATGCAAAGAGAGAGAGAGAGAGAGAGAGAAAGAGAGACAGAGAGGAAGAGAGAGAGACACTGTACTACTCAGACTATTTGACAGGGGTGGAGAGGAATGTGGGGGGATGCTTCGAAACAAGAGGGGGTGCAGTGTTAGTGTGGTCAGGGGAGAGGAATCAGTCACTGGGCACAACTGTCTATTGACACTAAGAGTAATCCAATAAACACACTAAATCCTAAAACACAGTTAAAATCTTTAGTATTACCTTTGAAAAGGTAGAAATTATGTCCATATTGGTTTATAATTGGATCTTTGTCTTGGTATTCGTTTTTCATCGAAGGAAACATTCAAAAACGCCCCGACTTCACAAGTAGTCAGTGCTTACGGTGGGCAGGACAGAGAGAATTAGTGTGTGTGTGTGTGTGTGTCAGAGAAAGATAACGAGAGAGAAAGAGAAACGAAGGAAAAGAAACAAAGAGAAAAATAATAAAAGAGGGACAGATATTTTTTTTCTATACTCACATTGTTGACTGGGGTCCGTGTCGGTGGTTAGTTTCACGTAGTTGGAGGGGAAAAGGCCCACAGAACCATTCAGCTCGCCCTTCCACCAATCAGGGTCCTCCCTACTCAGCACATTGATGATCTGCCCCTTCCCAAAGGGCAGCTCGTCATCGTTCTGAGCCACGTAGTCGTACATGCCAATCACCTGGCAAACTGAGCACACGCACACAAAATGATTTCACAAATTTTACAATGTAAGGCAAGGCAAGGCAAGTTTATTTATATAGCACATTTCATACACAAAGGTAATTCAAAGTGCTTTACATAAAAGGA
>JBBKCR010000080.1:16742859-16760871 GCA_037577295.1 Ladigesia roloffi | reverse complement strand
GTCTATAGTTGCTCAATATGGTGTTATCAAGATTGTTCTTTTTTAGAAGAGGCTTAACAACTGCAGTTTTCAGAGAGCTTGGGAAAGTCCCAGAAATAAGTGAGGTGTTTATAACCTCTAAGAGATCTGCTTTTAAACAATTTAACAATTTAAATGTAAGCCACCAGACTCCTCAACACACTACCGTCCTCAATGCACACCTTTGATCTGTTCTCTGACTACACTTTCCACTTCACTTCTTTTACAATGTAAACTTAGCTACAAACATACAAAAAAAACAAAAAAAAAAACAAAACCCATGTTACACTTGATCTTGGACACGGTCTAATTTATTCATTTTGAACCACTGCTGATCTTTTGCATATATAAAGCACACAATTAAAATCCAGTACTGTTGTCTAGAGGTCGACCGATTTATCGGTTTTGCCGATAAATCGGCACCAATAGTTGAGTCCCGGAACTATCGGTTATCGTCAAATATCCACGCCGATAGTTTTTACGGGTTAACATTTTCATGATTCAGTACTGTTTTTTGGTTTGTTTTTTGTAATGAAGTTCGATATTATTTTACATGGAGTGTTGTGTTTTAATTAATTAATTTTTTAAATCCAGTATCCGTTTTAAAAACCATCGGTTAATTATTCGATTATCAGCAAGTGCGGACCAACCTATCGGTATCGGTAAAATTCAATATAGGTCGACCTCTACTTCCACCTGACTGCTGATGAAACATTTGCACTATACTGCACTTCCTTGTACCAAACCGCACATTTTTACTTTTAGTTTTAAGTTTATATTCATAGTTTTTTTAACATATGTTTACTCTGTGACCCTTGTACTCCGTAAAATCTTAAGCTATGTCGTCTTGTTTCACTCTATACAAGTAAGATAAAGTGCACTTTGGCTTTGATCATAATCGGTCTGAAGTTCGTTCAAATTACCTTCTAAAATACAAAGAGTATTTTAGACAATTTACAAAATTTGTGTGGTTTTATGTTCAAAACTTCATTCTACAGAATTAAAAATCTGCATTTTTAGCCTGACTCATATAAACAATATTAAAAATGGAACAAACCACCTTATCCATAATAAATAAATTTCTTGCAAATTTTACACACTGACCATGTGGTTGACACTACACTCTCTCAGTACAATACCTGCATTGGGTGTGGGTAGTTTGGGCGGAGTTGGCTCAGTGGGCGTCGTCTTACTGGTGCTAGGGCTTAAAAGCTTCACATAATTGGCAGGGAACCAACCAATCTGACGTTTCTTCCCTCTTGCCTGAAAAAAGAGGCAAAAGTCAGAATCTATTCTAATCTGACTGAAAAAACAAAAGTGAAAAATGTCTGGTCATGTCATGTCATCTGGGTGTCCAGATCAATAAGTCAGTCTTCCATTTTTTTTGGATACCAGTACCATAACTGGCTCTGATTAACATAGAATACAACACAGGGTAACAGTGAGAAGTGCTTCTAGGGGTTATATAAACCAATGTGCAATCAAGGATTATTCAAAACAAATAGTGTTATTTATTTAATTCGGCTTCAAAGCAAACAACATTACAACTTGGCAACTGAAAAGAAAACCCTTGACAAAGGCCTTATGCCTATGGTTGATATCATCATAATTTCAAAAATTCAAGAAAATCCCTTGTTATTTTAACAGGCTGCAAGAAACCCCAGCCAAAACGAATAATAACTGAATAAAAATGCTAAGATATGCCCACCATCTATGATTCATCACCAGTTAATATTTAGAAAGGTCAATGGAGAAAAAGGAATCAGACCACTGTTCCTAGTGTCCATTCTGTCTCTGTATATTTGGTAATATTTATGAAGGTCAAAATGCTAAAATGAATTTTAACTGCTCATTGTGTATATGTGGTTGTGTGCATTTCACTGTGAGGAGCAAATATTTTCTAAAAGTGGTGCCATTTTGCTGGTCCTCAGAAAAAGTCATGCTGTTTTCACCATAAATTCAGTGTTTGAAGAAAAACGAAAAGAACAGAAAGACTGCCTTTTTGCTACTGTGGTTAAGGCTTTGGTTAGGTTTTGGTGTAGCATTACTGAGAAACAGTATTACACAAGTCAAAGAAATGTCCTCAGAAATACATTAATACCAGAATGTGTGTGTGTATGTATGTATGTTGTGTTTGCATGTTTGCCGGACCTGCAGTTCTCCCTCCCACCATCCCCCAGGGTTCTTCTTGCGTATGAGGATCAGCTGGCCTGGCGCCAGGGTTAGCTGCTCCGTCCCCATGGCTGTGTAGGGGGCGATCACCTGGGCGATCTCTGAACAACGAAGCAGGAAGGAAATTGTACAGGGGAGGAGGAAAAGTGTAAAGGAGGGAAGAGGAGAATATAGAATGAGTAGAAATGGAGACGAGACAAATACCCATCTAGTGTAAGTGTTGGTTAAATGCAAACTGCACATGATCAAAATAAAGGAAGGAAAATATTTAATTTCAGTCTATAAGCCACACACCTGGTTTCTTTCCCAGACTGCCGGTTTTCCCAGGTCCCAGTCCCTGAGAGGACAAGATAGACAGATACTTTACCTAGCTATTACAACAATATATTTACTTCCCACACAAGTTTTCATGAGGTTTTTGTAAGCAGCACCCCTAACTGCCCCCCACAGCAGAAGTGCAAATGGCTTGCCGATATTCCCTGACAGGGAGGTCAGGAAATCTAAGGCTGTAGGTTTGGTTTTGACATTGATGGGGAAACAAACTTCACTCCAGGCATAATGCAACCACTGAAAGTTTTCATATATTAATATCAATGTGCGGAGCACCTATAGCCTGGTACTGTCGCCCACAAAACCAATAACTAAATACAGTAATCACAGAACACAAGAAATTCTTCATTTTGCCCCTTGACTGGAACCTTGTAATCAAATAAATGATGTGATTTGATGTGTTTCTCCATCTAAACATAAACACCAATCACAAGTCTCTGACTCAATTAACATCAAATGTGATGAGTTACATATTTTCAGGTATAGAACTGTTAGTATGAAGACACAGTTTTAAAGCCAGATGCAGCTTCAGCCAATCACATGTTAGCAAGAAAACAACACAGCCAATCCTCATACTGGGCCAGGAAGACGTTAAAGGTGTGTGTCCTAAATTTGATATTTGATTTTTTTGTTAAAATTGCTGGGGACAATTCAGAGAACACTGAATATTGGTAGAGACGTGTCCAATTCTATAACCATGCTTTAATATTTGAACTTGGTCCCCTCATATATTCTAAGCCCTGCAGAGAGATGAAAATTCTTCATTGTTACATGATATTTCTGCAAACGTTTCTGAATGAAAGGCTTAGTATGAGGTGAAGACCAAACTGCAGTCTGTAATTATATAAACTGTCCTAGGTTTAGTATTCTGCAGAGGTGTGAGAGCCTTACCTCTGAATCCTTGGGTTTGACGTAGTTGGAAGGAAAAACTCCAGTTTTGCCTGCCACTGTGCCAGTCCACCAGTCGCCCTCTTTCTTCAGCACTGTAATGATGTCGCCCTGCTGAAAGGTCAGGTCCCCCTGCTCGTTGCTTTCATATGTATACATTGCTATGTACTCTGGGAAAATAGAAACAAATACAGAGACAGAAACATCTTTATATAACCTTCAGGACATTTGCTCTGAGCTTTCAATTTCCAAGCATAAGGAGGCATAAAAAATAGTGGAGTTTTGTATTTCCCCAGTCAGCTCGAACATTCCTGCTTCCACAGTTATAAACTTACAATGCACAGAGAACTGTAACGCTCACTCACTTCTAGGACATGTTGATTGGGATAATCAATGTTATTCACTTCACCGGTTAATGTTGTGACTGTTGAGTGTAAAATGTATATACCTTCACCGAGGTCCATGGGTTTGTTAGGGGAGGGGCTAGGTCTCTTCATACTGGGAGGGCTATCAGAGGATCCTGACTCAATACTAAAGGAAAAGAAAAAAAAAAACCCACACACATCACTTTCAGAAAATGATCAGTGACGAATAACCAATGAATGAGAAACACTGTGCTAACACACCATTTTAAAATAAGTTAGTTCTAAAGTGCCACCAATGCCACTGTGCCCGACGTTCTCATCAGTGTGACACACCTCAACATGTCTTAACAGCATCACTGCTGAAAATGGTCCACCACACAAAACATACCTGGTGAGTGGTAGTCCATTTCCAGTAATGAACAGTGTAAAGTGGGGCTGAAATATAAGGCTGCAACAGTTTAATTATGGTCAGCAAATCTTCTAAGTGTGCCTGTATGGAAGATGGCCAGTATTTGTTGTTTATGTTGCTCTGTGCACCCCCTGTATGATATTACCTGGTGTCCACTAGACTTTATTCTCTGTTGGTCCTTTAGCTTGCCTTCTGTCCATTACATTTTCATTTTGGCCCTCAGATTTAGCCTAAATTACTTTCAGTACTGCTTTCACTTGTATTATAGGGGCCACAAGATGGTCAAGATTTTTTAACTTCCTGAAGTCGAAGGAGAAATGTGGGTCATGTATGCGCCCCTGAGGACAAATTTGAAAACCACTGGCCCATGTCACCTCTGCTCTTTTATAGAGCCAGATATGCACTCTATAAAAATACATATCCTGCACTAAAAACACATACCATGTATGGGTTTAACAATGCACTAAGATGTGATAGATGCAAAACCTCCAATATGCAGTTAGGCAAATTTATGGTACACATCAAATACCTCCAGGTTCCAGCACTAGTTTCATCAGTAGACACCTGAATATGATCATAACCTTTCCTCAGAACTTCATTCTAAATGTCGTGTGAATACTGAAATGCTTACTTTGTTGCAAACTGTTAATTAAACAATCTTGGGTTGACCCTCATTACTCCCCTAATATTAATTACACGTGAACCAAATGTCTCAAGCTTAAACCTAACCCCCGCTTACCTTACAGATTTGCGTACGGGCCCAGAGATGAGTTTGACATAAGATTTGGGGAACCAGCCTCTCTGGCCCTGCACCTCTCCAAACCACCACATATCCTGCTGCTCCAGTACTGTGATTACATCATTCTTGTTGAAGTTCAGGTGGTTGTCTTTCTTCGCTCGCCATGGATACAGAGCCTGAGCTTGCAGCCCCTCCACCTTCTCCCCCTAGGTTGTACAAATGAAAAATTATAGGAGACAGCAAAGAGTGTGTTAGTGTGTACACATGTAGTGTAATTAAACTAAATTCAGCTTCTGTGTACCATAAAGTTACTGTTTCAAAACAATGTGGTTTTCTTATGACTGTGAAGATAATGCTCTTGTAATATGAGAACTAAATGAAATGCCAGCACAACTAGCTGATTTTTTCCTTCAGCAAATCCTACCTGTCCAAGCACAGGTGAGGGGGAGGAGCCAGAGAGAGTGGCTGGGGTGAAGGCAGAGCGTTGTCTGCCTTGCCCTCCACTGGGAACAGACAGAGAGGGCTGTGGGGGCTGAGTGGGCTGTGAGGGTTGACTGGGCCATGCCTCCCAACCATCAGAATCCTGTTTCTCCATTGCTGAGTTTGTTGGCCATCTGAATAAACCCATTTAGAGTACTTCAAACACTACATTACAGTTACACAAAGTCCACAACCAACAGGGAACAGATTTCTGTATATTAAACATTGTAAACAATCACTCTTCTATGGCAGGCATAGTGCCAGTTCCCTTTTTAACAATTAGCAGAATTCAAGTGAATCGATTATGACCAGAAAGTAAACACACATTATAAATGTATTGGCTAAATTAAGTGTTATTTACATAATTTACATACTCAATCAACAACCCACACTTTTCTGCACAGGCTACATCAATCCTTGAACAAAAGAAATGTTTGAACTCACGTAGTGCTAAAATCCGCCCAGTTACTAGAGGCAGATGAAGATGAGGAGGCGGGACCTGGAGCAGCTGTGGCTGTAGTGGGCGGAGCTACCACAGCTGTCTCCGTGGTGACAGGCTGCAGAGTTGTGGGCGTGGTAGAGGAGGAGTTGGGGGTGATACGAGTGGCCATCTTGGAGGGCGGAATTGAGGTGGCACTGGCCCTAAGGTTAAGGGGAACTTCAGATTCCGGAATCTTCTCTGCATAGTTGGCAGGGAACCAGCCAGTCTTTCCTTTTATCTCTCCACCTAACCATCCAGGCTCACCCGTCTGAGACTCATCAACCTAAAAGAGAGAGAGAGAGCAAGACAGGGAAAAACAGGGAGAGATTGGGGGGGAGGGGATAGAGAGAGGGGAAAGAAAGAAGGAATACAAAAGAAAGAAAGCGAGAGCCAGATAGAAAGGAAAAGGGGAGGCGAGGGACAAAGTTAGACAGAAAGAGGAAAGAGAGAAGAGAGAGATGGGAGGGGTTACACAGAGTTTGGGTGTGAGTTCACATGAGCAAAGTGACATCAGAACTATTTTATCAGCATGCACACGTCTTGATCTTTACAGAAGCTGCATTCATGGGTCAGCAGGCTTAGTTTAACTTCGAGCAGCACTAAGACACGCTGAACAAAGGGCTCTGTGCCCGAAGCATAAGGCAACCTTAAATCCGGCAGCTTCTTCAGCCATGAGTACAGCTTTGAATAGTAAACCACGTAAAAGTGATGAACACAACTTCCAACCACAATGCACGATACACAAGTATCATGTACAGCAGCAAAACAAGAAAAACAAAAAGTAATACAGAAATATTTGATCAAGAGAGTGCTTTGAAACTGTCAAAAAAAAAAAAAACATGCAACCCCCACTGCTTTCTGACTGGAGCTGCTGATGAAAAATTACAACTTAATAAAAGAACACACACAATGAAGATGAGAATGATAAGCATAAGCACACGATCACGGGCTCCATCACATATGCTTTATCTGAAATATGCTTCTGAACAATGTTGTCATAAGAAAACCTAGTCATCTGTGATATTTTGGTCAAATCATAAAACTTCCTATTGAATTATATAATATAAAAATACTGTTGTTTTTTCAATAAAGGGTCCATTGCAGATTTGAATACGTTAGGTTTTCTCTGGACAACTGTTACTGTTCAATGAAGTGAAACAATAAATGTCGGCAGTGGTTTGAGTTGCTTTGAAAGAACAATGGACATTAGTTGTGACGGGAGGGGGTCGACCTGCACTTACCCACTCCCCTTTCACCTTCACAAAGAGGGAGCACAGGCAGGAAAGAGGGGTCAAAAGTTAATACACAGTTAAACACAAAGACTCAAAGTGGCTGAGCACATACACACCCTTCTTCTGACTTCAGTGTGTGACAGCTCAGCAAAATCACGAAAGGAATACCGCAGTGTTTATCAGTGTTAATTCGCCCATACAGTTAATTAACGGGGACCATTAATGCATTTTCTTGTACACAGATGCAGAGAAAACCTGAGACTAGTTTTTATAGAAATCTGGAGGATTTTTTGCCACTGTTTTTATACATTTTAGTGATTGAAGTCCTATGAATATTGTGATTAATCCTGAAAGCTTTGCAGTTTTGCTAATCACAGACAATGGAAAAGAGAGAGAGTGTATGTTAAAAGCTTATATGCCTAATAAAGTCATCACAACAAAATTAAGGTTCAAAGAAAGGGTTCACTAGTAAATGTGTTGAGGGCTTACCATGACTATGTCTCCAGGCTGGATGGTGATTTCATCGTGACTGCGGGCCTCAAAAGGGTAAAGCGCTCTGTAGTACACAACCCGTACCTTTTCCTGGTTGAAGCCAGAAAAGGGCACTTTATCTGAAACACACACAATTAATCCGGGGATTCAGTCATGGAATAACAAAATTTCAGTCCTTTTATTCATCTCACCATTTAATCCCTTCTTTCTTTGCATCCAGCCCTTTTAAACAACATTCCATGTATCCACCTCAGAAAGTTACACACACATCTCACCTCCCACAGGCCAAGGTGACTGGCCCAGCAGTTTTCCTGGTTCAGGCTGGTGCATGAACAGTTTGGACAGTTTGTCCTGCACATCTGCTTTAGAGCTCAGGCTCTCCTCCTCACTAATGTGGCTCGTCCAGGGCTGAGAGGTGGGCGGAGAGGGGGCTTTCCTCAAAGTTACATCCCGCCATGCCGGCGACACACCATCATCACCCCCCAATAGTCTGGAAGAGAGTAACTCTGCGTTATCTGAATAGTCATATACCAGTATCAGTATAGTATATCAGTATAGTATTTACAATACACAGACCTTGGGGTGGTGAATATTCATTTGTATTCCTCTAGCCATTTAAAAAGGTAGTTGCCTAGCCTGCTTCCCTAGCCTGCCATTAGCAGCTTGTTGAGGATGCTTAATTTTAAGACTGCATCAGGGATTTTTCCTGACTAGTCAACCACTTACTCCAAGCACAGAGGCAAAGAGACATTAACTGACTCATCAAAGCAACACTACAGAACACACACACACACACACACACCCAAACTCACACCCATATATAGACACTCCAACATATATAAACACATTCAAACACACACACACACCTTTATATAAACACACACACATATGTATGTACACACACCTCTATATAAACACACTCACCTGTTCTCTTGCAGCTCTGGGGGCCTGCTGTCCAGCGGAGGCTGAATTGTGTCCCCGCCAATCTCTTTCTGCTTTAGCCGCTGTTGTTTATTGTGGATCTCCCTGAGCTCCTGGAATGCATGATGCAATACAGAAGAACAAGTAAGGTGGATTGCAGAGGGTTAGGGAGATTTGTATCTCTCTTTCAGACATAAAGGCACATCCACACTCTAAAAATGCTGCAACTGCACCCTGCAAGCGCATTGTTTTCATTTGCTATAGTAAACATACTACTCAATGTAATAATAACATTATGATCATACTATTCTTTTTGCAACTTCTGTAACTGTTTCTCCTTTCTGACTGCAGTACTTTGTAGAGCTGAATGTAAATGATGTAAAAAATGTGTGTCTATGGTTATAAAAGGTTCCAACACTAAGAGCAGATCATTTTGAAAAGGATCCAGCGATAGTGCTGGAAATCACGCATGTGTTGCATCTTAATAACAGAGATACACTTGCATGGAACACTGAGCAAAAAATGTGTTCATGACTGTCAGGCTGCACGGCCTGCTGGGTAACTCCACATGAACCACAGAAGTCACAGATGATAAAGAGGTTACTGCAGCAAGACGGAACGCTCAAAGTAAGCCGCTGTGTTTCTGCTGGCCAATAGAAACACTGTTGCTTATGTGACCTTATCCCAACATCGGCAGGAGTAACACACCCCTGTGGACATGATCTGATTAAAAGGACAGATTGTCACTGCATAAAAAGTTGACTTCTCGTGTTCTCCCAATTTAACATCCAGTAGGGGCTCTTTTGCTGCAGTGTAGTAAAAAATATATATTTTTAATTAATTCTCACACATAAGCAAACTACACATTTTTATGAAAAACATGTAAAAAAAAAACACTGCCAGCGCTTTAATGACAGGCAAGGAGGCTGAGGAGGTAGAGTTAGAGGTTAGAGATTTCAGTGTAAACATCATGCATACACACACACACACACACACACACACACACACACACACACACACACACACACACATCCTTTCTCTCTTATCCCCCCACCACACCAAACAGAGGCTGTGTCACAAGAAGCGATTGGTTAGAACTCCATGAACCAGATTTGTCATAATTAGTCATGCACATGAACTTATACACGCAAAACTAGTTGGAACTGATTTGAGATTTTTTTTAAAACACTGTCTGGTATGACTTACACTTAAACAAACATTTAACAAACTTAAGCAAACCATCCCCTTTTAATAAAAGTAACATTTTCCAATAAACCCACCAGTCGGAAGGACTAAACCATATTCTTGATATTACAGTCTAGTGTTTATTTCTATCTAAAGCAACAGAAGGTTAGCTATAACAACTATTATACTGTTTGAGGCCTCCAAGTCACAGTTTAGACTTAACTAGTACTTCCGAATGACAAATGACTAAAAAGGCAAAAGAACTAAAGCAAATGACAACCAGGTTCATGCATGAGGCTGTTGCAAAAATTGACCTTAAGTGTGTTTCTTAATCCCACTCCTGGCAATCTGTGGCACGGCACAATTTCAACCATTTCCTACTAAGAGCACATCTGATCTAGCTCAACAAAATGATTCATGAGCAGTATCAGATGTGCTACGGCAGGGAACCGACACAAATGCAGTGGAATAACGCAGTTTAACAGTTGAACCTGTTCAGCGCTGGGGGTTGACAGTGGCAGGATTAAGAAATACTGGTTTAAGGAAAATCCATTCAGTGTAGCACCATCCGCTGGCTAGAAGGATAACTGGCAGGATCTTAAGGGCCCCTAATCCTATAGCAGTGGCCAACAACCCTGCCCATGGAGAACTCCAGCCTATATCTAACACACCATCAAAGTCATTAAGCGAATTAATGGTCGGGATGTGATGTGTTTGGATTTCAGTTCAGTAAAACTCTTCAGGAAGGAAGATCTCTAGGAGCAGGACAGGTGACCATCGTCCTACAGTATAAGAAGCTGCTGCCCATTTATACTGATCTGGGACCAGTTTTCATACTCATCATTTTATTTAATGACCAATCTAGACAGTTGTTTGCCATTGCCAAGCGCCAATGTGTTCAGCTGTGGTCCTGAAAGGATTGTTTTTATTGCACCTGTTTCTTGGTACTGAAGGTATCATTCAGTAGATTAGTCACCAAACTTTGTTGGCCATCATGGGGGGGGGGGGGGGGGGGAGGTTCCCCCCCCCCCCCCCCCCCCCCCCCCCCCCCCCCCCCCCCCCCCCCCCCCCCCCCCTTACTCAGTTCTCCTCAACAGAGTTACACATAAAAATAATAAAATGTCTGCTTTGAATTAGCAAGTACTATATCATTTTGCAATAAAATATCTGGATTATACTACCAGTTATTAATTTATTAAAAGTAAAAAAACATGTATTATCAACTATCTTAAACCAGAGTATATTTTTAAAAAAATTTATTGTGCAAAACAGTGCAACTGTCCCAGCCATAGTAATCTCTAAGCAGGTCTCAGATAAGTGTAAAGCAGGATCTTCTATCAGCATAGAATGAGAATGGCACAGCATGAGTACAACGCTCACTTTGAACAGCCCTTCTATAGGAGCTTAGGGAGGCAGGGGAGGTGCGAGAACACACAAGAAAAGGGGAGGAGAGTGCCGGATCAGGGATTTTTTTTGCAGTTCAGGGGCTAATGGGGAGACCTGGAAGTAGAAGTCTAAATGCTTCAAACAGGCCAGGAGGGCCGCGAGGCAGTCCAGCAGCACCTCGTCCACCGAGCCCCCTGACTGCAAGAGACAAAAGCCAACCAAAAATGAACTGAAAGTTTCACAGCAACATTATTATCACAGTCATCATAGATTATCTCCAGTGCTATTTCTGGATAGAATACAGAGCAAGTGCTGATTAATAGTCTAAGCTGATGTAGAGTGATCAGAGACCAGCTTGAGGAAGCACATCATAGCACCACAAAAGGGGCAGAGAAGAAATTTCGCTTTTTTAGTTACTGAACAACTTTTATCAAATGAAAACTTCAGTGTTGCTCAAACTAATCTCTATCTGTCTCTCTTAGTAGTATACCTGTGAGACAATGACCCTGTACATGGATAAGAAGAAGCATTCTGACTTTTGAAAAGGGGAGATGTTTCGACTATAGGTTTTCTGTTCTTCCCAAAAGTTTCCAATGATAACATTTCTTTTGCTACACCAAAAAAACAAGAAACTCAAAAAACAAAAAGAACCTCCTCCCCAACAAATGAAAATCACACACGAACCCTGTTCAACAAACCAAAATTGCCTGCACATCACTGCACCAAGCCTCTTCACTCTCAGGAGACCAGGAGGCTCGGGAGGAACTTCTATCCTCAGACCATAAAAGTGAACAAGGACATGACAACACAGCTTCTAACTGTTCATTAAAACACAAACTGAACTCTCCACCTCACTGTATCTCACTGGCTGTCTAAGACTATATAAATCAACAGCACACTAGCTCTCTACACCTGACAGTATACACTCTTGGCGCACTTGCACACTGATATTGCTTCTACTTGTAATGTTTATCTGAACAGATTTATCCTTCAGTGTTTATTTAAATACCCATTTCTCTTCGCATTGCTTAGCTTTTGTTTTCTCTTTAATTTACTGTTACTATACTGCACAATTACGTGGATATTTCATGTATTACTACATATTGTACTTTATGTGACCGAATCTTGGATACAGTGTACAGGAAACACATTACGTGAGTATGGTTTGGATGCAGCAGATAGAGATTAAGCTGAAAAACACTGGAGTATTCCTTTAACAACTGTTATATCATCAGTCGAATTATTAGCTTAGTAGGGGGATCAAAAAACACAGCCAGGAATGTTGAGATGATGCAACACTGCAACCCTTCCCGCAGAGGGGAGAAGACAGCACAGTGCAAGTGAGTAAGGGGGTAAAGGGGGGTAGTTTGGTGGTGGCATTTGCAGTTTTGAGGCGGGGTAGTAGCAGGTCTTGGTTGACTACCTGTTGCCCCATTTGCTCTTCAAGAAGTAGCTTCATTCGAAGGCTCTCTATCCGGGCAGTGTGCGCTTGATAGAACAGCCCCAAGGACTGTACCAACCAGGACAGAAAATTAGGAGGGAACCAGGGTAAGGAAGACCCGCCAAGCCATACAGAAACAGTGGAGAGAAAACTGGGTGGCAGTAGTGGCACAAGGCCGGAATGAGAATGAGGATGATGATGATGACAATGATGAGGACCAAGGGACAAGAAAGAGTGATCAATAGTCAGATTCGATTTAGGAGTAAAATCGGCCATTTTTTTTCATTGCACTGGTTCTTCAATAGACTGCATCACAAAGCTTGGTTAATAATTGTAAAAAAAAAAACAAAAAAACAAACAAAAAAAATACGATACATTGTTTATATTAAAACAAACATTCAGATTTGACGAAGCAGGAATTCAAATGCCTAATTTCTTCACCTAACCTGCTCTTTCTCTTTATAAAATTCTGTACTAAGGCCAACAGAAAGGATGGCTAAACAAGATTAAAAACGAAACTACCATTCAAAAGTTAATAATTCTGATATTTAAAAATAAAGATCCTTTTTGCTGATAAAATGGAGTTGGTGTAGATATAAGGTGCCTAAAGAGATTGTCAGTGTATTGCTGAAAATAATTTTGAGGAGCCAAATAGCTTTGAAACTAGTGGATCCATTTCAGTGCAGTGAATCCTGACTAGAATACTGTTTCTCATCCCTCTCCCACCGAGACACACACACAGGAAAGCAGAACAAAAAGAATACTAAAGCAGACACGGCTGAATTCTGTGTGAGCTTGGAGGCCTGTCTATCTGAAAAAGTCGGTATCAGCTCTTCTGTCTATTTATATTAAGTTTGTGTTGTGTCTGAGAATCTGGTCAGCACCTTCAGTTGTGTGTTGAAGGCGTCTATCTCTAGCAGTTTGGAGCGCGTCTCTTTCTCCACCGTATCCAGCTGCTCACAGAGCTGCTGCCTGGTTGCTTCCTTCATCTCCACGGCTCTCTGCAGGCTGGACAGCGAGTCCCCTACAACACACACAATCAAAACAAACTGCCATTACCATGAGGACTCAAACTACTGAAGTGGTGCCAGTTCTGTTGTGGTTGATGAACTTTGCCATATCCACGCATATTAGCCACATCTGAGACTCAAAGTACTAGCTTTGGAACCAAGTTCTGTATGTGCTTTGACATACAGTACACATACACTCCCAGTCAAAAGTTTGGACACACCTTTTCATTCAACGATATTCTTTATTTTTATTATTGGTTACATTGTATATTAATACTGAAAAACATCACCTATTTCTCCGAGGACAGCTTTGCACACTACAAACATCCTAACCACCAAAATGTACACCAAAAGCTTTATATTTAAACTTGCATTGACTGTCTTACACACATACAAACAGAAGCAAAGTTCCAGAGCTTGTAGCTTTTCATCACATGCTGTAAAAATGCCAAATCTTAAATCTAGTAATATATTTGATATATGATACATACATTCTTATGAGCACAATGAAGGGATGCCCAAAACGCATTAAAATGCTAATGCAGATTTATTATATAAAAGTAAATTAAACCAACAATAGTCTGCAGTTATCAGCAGTGATTTTAACTGTAGCGGGTGACAGCATATCATTAGCATTTTTCACACCAGTCACACAATGTTTTTCTGCACGTAAGGTTTCATTAGTGTAAGAAAAATTATGCATTATATGCAAATTATATTCTGAGAATTGCATCTGCAACCTTTATGGCCTGAAACTCTAAAGAATACTGTATGTTTTCTGATAAAATGATATACTACACAACAGTTAACATGTATGATAATAGTGAACACTGTCTGGCTAACCACAGTGTAGAGGCCAGCTGACACTGAGCACTAAATGATGGCTGTATTATACTGAAAACCAAAAAACTGGTTGACGCCACAACGTCGGACCTTTATTTATGGCTTTTCATTTAAAGGGGCTTAACATTTTTGTGAAGAATCACAAAATATTTGCAGTGATACAGTAATAATCTAGTTTAAATAAATATACACCACTGCAAACAACATTGCAAATTATTTTTCATAACCCTTAACCCCTTTAACATCTGTGACACTATTGGTTATCTTGGAAAGTTCTTGGGTTTTATTTAATTATTAAGTGTTTGTATAGTTAATGCACTTTTCAAGGCAGTGCAACAGCAACCTCTAAAAAGTTCAGAAGAAGTGTCTTACTGTGCAGGCTGTTCTGCTGCACTTGCTTCAGCTGATCATTCAGACACTGTTTATCAGGAATCAGTCGACCCAACCACTGCTGAGACTCCTACAAAAGGAGAAAAATAAAAAAGGAAAAGAAGAGAGAGAGAAAACACAGAAAAGAATCAGAAAGAAGAGAAAGTAGGAGAGAAAGAAGGGCAAAAGAGTAGGAACACAGACTGTGAAATCAATAAGAGTGAGGTTCAGAAGCCTCAGTCTGGCAGTGTGAGTGAAAAAATGAAAAATACAGTGCGCATTACAAGCAAGCGGACAAAGCCAAAATCCAAAAATTTACAACAAACGACTATGGTTTCTGTGCACTGAGAACACTCTGAGATGCAAGGTACCTGTAGCTGCTGCTGCAGTGTGGTGATCTCAGCGATGCGGAGTTCTCGCGTCTTATTGGTGCTCTCGATCTCCTGCCTTTGAGTGGACAGTCGGAATCGGATGTCCTGCAGTTTCCCTTCCAGCTGAGACTTTTTATCATTCTACACAGAAAGAGCGTGAGAGATAGTGTATGTAAGGAGAGAGACAAACACAGACAGAAAGAACCACAATAAGTAGAGAGACAGTGAGAGCGATAGAGAGCCAGAGACAGCGAGCCAGAGACAGCGAGCCAGAAACAGCGAGCCAGAGACACAGAGACAGCAAGCCAGAGACAGCGAGCCAGAGAGACAGCGAGACAGAGACACAGAGACAGCGAGCCAGAGAGACAGTGAGCCAGAGACAGCGAGCCAGAGAGACAGCGAGACAGAGACAGCGAGACAGAGACAGCGAGACAGAGACAGCGAGACAGAGACAGCGAGTGAGAATTTGTGTAAGTTGAGAGAGATAAAGAGAGAAGGGAATTTCTGTCCTTTTTGTGGCTTAATTGACAGAAAATGAAAACTAACAAAAAGCCCCCTGACAGGGCTTATCATCTTTAGTCCAGGAGAGCCAGTGTCCAGCAAAAAAAACACAGCGGGCATATTTGAGTGTGTGTGCAGGCTTGAGCTTACCAGAGCCTCCAACTCAAACTCGAGGGTCTTCTTGCGTGCTTTAAGCAGGACAATGTTCTCCTGCTCCCGGTTCCTCTGGGTCAGCAGCTCCTGTCTGCGGTTCCTCTCCCACTCCAACTGTCGCTGCCGCTCTAACTCACGCTTTGCGGCCTGAATCCACATAAACAAAAACAACAGGGCTGTATAATTTAACTTTTTGGAATTGGCCTCAGGTATTTGTGATGGTACAGAAGGGTGAAACATGTAAATAAAGCCTCTATTAAATTAGGTGCTGTGATCAATCTGAATAATTTGGTGTTGCAAGCAAACTGTCTTCCCTGGTATTTTAATGCATCCAGGCGTTCATGTAACCTAAATATAGTGAAGCACCAGAAGGAAAACTGGCTCCAGAAGACGACTGGCCTGAAACCAGAAACTGATAAGGTAACAGTTAACAGAACAATCCAGATAAGAACACCAGTTCTGGCTCAGCTGGTGGCCCAGTGTTTAGGAAGCCGCCCCTGAGATCTGCAGGTCATGGGTTTGAATCCCAAGACTGCTAGTGGCACCACTGAGGTACCCTTCAGAAAGTTTCCGTCCCCACACACTGCTCCCCATGTGCTGTACTGCTGCCCTCTGCATTTGGTTGCTCACACGTGACTATATGAAGCCACTTTACTATCCTTTATGTTACTAAAGTACATCCAAAGGAAGGATTTCATGGGTCATGATTTTAATAGTTAATTAAAATCATGACCTATGAACAAACAGCATTTTTAAATCTATCCCTTCTTTGTCATCCTCAGATGTTTATTTCCTTCCATTTTTGTGACAGGTGTGAGACAATATGCAGTAGGTCGCTTGTAATTCTTTTTGTAAGACATTCCCTTCTGAACGTAATGCTCCTCTGCATACAGGCACACACCCAGGTAGGCACACTTCATGAATTTCACTATTTATATGCTGTAAATTATGTTTTTTTTTTTTAACAGACAGAGCTGTAGATGATTCGGTTAAAAAGTTGATCAAATCTGGATGTAGATAACCCAATCTGATAACCCAAATCACTACGAACTGCTAGAAGTTTTTTTGTCATGAAGATTACATTCAATTATATCTGTGTGTGTCAAGAAGAATAAATAAAACATCTTCTTGTGACCTATTTATAATATTTCATCATTCATTTCAATAATGAATTCATCAATTATTAATGATTCTACTTTTATACCTAATTTGACACAGACCCCATGCCCCCCCCACACACACACCTCTCTCCTCTCGATCTCTTTGCGTCGTTCCTCTTCCCGCTGCCTCTCCAGCTCCCTCTGTTTCTCCAGCTGCTTTTCCAACTCATGCTGCCGTCGGCGCTCCTGTTCCTGACGCTCGCGCTCTTTGCGTTCCTGCTCCTCGCGCTCCAGCGCCGCCAGCCGCTCCTGCTCCTTACGCTGCTGCTCTAGCAGGGCCTGCCGCCGCTTCTCCAGCTCCAGGTTGCCTCGCTCAAAGTTCTCCCGCTTCTTGTCCTCAAAAGTGACTGGAGAGAGAGAAGGGGTAACAGGGGGCAAAAAGAAGCAAAGAGTAGGTGAGCACAGAAGGATGTCTGCACATCAAAAAATGTCTATTACTGCTACGTGACTTCACAAACACATATGACCATCAGAGCTATCAAGGCCAGAGAACATTCACACAATGAAATATGCATGCTCAGCTAAAGCGTCTTCATATTTATTTTTCAAACAGGCCATATCCGACCTACAATCTTACAAAGCATAGGTTGCCCATGACATTTTGTATGCACATAACGGAATATCACTTTATATAATAACAGTATATCAATCTTTGGTCAATATGTAGCTGACCAAATTGCTTGCCATTTGCTGACCCACTATCGCAGGCTCAGATATATGAAGTGGATGAATGTTTTCAGTACAGTTGGCAAAAAACAATAAAACAATTGTACTGGGAGTGAAATATCTGACATTTGAGCAACAGCCTCAAAAAATGTCACCCACAGCCTGCTGAATAAAGATAAGGCTCAGATGTAACCAAGACTGGTCACTTCTCTCCAGACCAATAGTAATATTTCAGATTTATGGTCCTGGCAGTCTATTACAATCTGCGTTAATAGTTCACTACGCTGTAGTGCACCTGTTATAAGAAAATAAAAATTTAATAATAGGGATGCTCTGATCAGGATTTTTGCCACCGATACCAAGTACAGATTTTTTGTCTAGGTGATCGGCCGATACCGAT
>JBBKCR010000080.1:16717573-16730054 GCA_037577295.1 Ladigesia roloffi | reverse complement strand
CGTTCAGTTCAAAGTTCACTGAAATATGAACGTGTTCAATGAACGCGTTCTTTTGAACTATTTCATGCACAACACTGGATTTAGGCCAGGCATTTTTCTTGTATTTTCCAGCAAGGGTGATTGGAGTCTGGGACTCCAAAGTAGACCTAGTAGACTCATGTCTGGAAGAGACAGGAGGACTCGGAGTGGACATAGTCATTGATTCAGGAGGTAAGAACCCGAATAACTTTGCTTATATGATAAAGATGCGCAATCTGTTCTAAATAGTAGCACTGGACTCTTATTTTTCTCTGGAGCTGTACGTCTTTCTGAGTGACTTGCAATATATAATTTTAGGAACACTCATGTGGAATTATGAATAGGAAAGCTGTTTCTTGTGCAAAAATGTTGTTTTTGGGTTTTTGTGCATAGAGCAGCATTCCTGAAATATACCACTTAAAAGTCTCTTTTAATCAGGTCAAAGAATGCTCATCACCTGACATATGTGTGTGGGAAGGTGGTCTTGAAAAAAAATGCAGCCATGCAGTTATGTAGCACTGAGGTTATTACAGTTAGCATTTAGCCACACGCACTTTTCTGACACTGAAATCTTTTTCCTCCAACCAGTGCGGCTCTATGAAGAGGAGTCTGCCGTCCAAACGGATCTTCCACACAAACACGATATTGTCAGTCTTCTAGCAGTCGACGGTCACTGGGTCACCACAGAAGACAACTTGCAGGTTAGCAGTTTTATCACTGTTGCTGTAGCACAAATGTTTCCATAATGTTCTGTGACATTAGCATTTAGATGACATTAATAATATTAGGTGACGTCTAAACTGTTGACTGAATCGAACTGAACTCCTGTTGCACCTTTCATTTGTCCATAACGATTCTTTTGGCATTTACCCCTTAGCTGGATCCTCCAGACAGTCGAAGTCTGTTTCTCAAAGCCGCTTCCATCTCCTTTCTGAATGAGGAGGTGTGGGGAGCATCCAGAGCCAGACAGGGTAGATATCTTCGTATCCTTATAAAACCAATCTGGTCATTTAATCCTCTTGTTCCAATTGTGTTAGACAGATGTTAACTAAGAGGCTTACCTCCTATTGTCGGGACCTATGTTCGAATCTTGACACTGCCGCAGTCATTCAGTCCTTCAACACAAAAGATCAGGTCGCAGCCCTTCTGAATTTAGTATTTGGCTTCATTCGATACATTTAATTATACTCCTTAACAAACAGCATTATCAAATAATGAGTTTCATTGAAGCTTGACGGTGACTTCAGTTAATGTTAGAGGAGAGTGACACTTATCTCTGCACGGTTTGTAGGCATCTGACAGCTCACATAAACAGAACTGAACAGTTCTCCCTCCAAAACACTGAGAAGTAGCAGTTTGTAAGCAGGCAGTGAGTGCTTTTAATCTGAGTAACGATGAACAACGGGGGGGAAGCACTGTAATAGTCCTTACACCAGTAGAGTGGAAAAATATAGCTGGCGCTTATAGTCTCTTTTGGCAGGAGGGGTGGTGAATTCCAGCTTTTTACTGCACAGTTTGGTGAATTCCCTGTTCAAACACACCTGGTTCAACACACCTGTTCACTGCCAGGTTAACTGAGTCTGTTTAACTGTAGATATTGGCCCCCAGACCTCTGTTCTGAACTATAAAGAGGTTAATGCTTATGCATATATACACTTACAGTCTAAATGCCATTACATTAGAATAGTGTTTTAGCTACACTGAAAGTTATTTCAGGTGTGTAAAAGGAGGTAAAGAGGTCCTCACTTCGGTAGCATAAAAGTCTAGACCTGAAAAGCAAGAACCGATGTGGGTACTTGTTTTAAAGACTTGCATTTGTGACAAACTCCTGCATTTTCTAAGCTCTGTGTGTCATTACTTAATATATTAAAGAAATGGACCATGAGCCCTCATAAGTGGACCATGAATCCTCATTTGAACTCCAGAATGGGGTCTCCCAAACTTTTTCTTGCACCACTTTTTTTCTTCTTTTCAAAATAAAAGTTCAGACTCTGATAAACAATCAAATCTTTTTATTCTGACTTTCTGTGCGGCCCGGTCCGCAGCCATGGTGGTTCAAGACCTCTGTCCTTGTCAGACACTTTTTTCTTTAAATCATGGCTCTCAACTGTACATATTCAGGTGAAGTAAATTTGTCAGAGCTCTTTCAGCTGACACTTTAACACTGTCACACTTTAGAGAGATATGAATGGGGGCTTCTCCGCCCGAGGTGTTGCTCTCGAGCCAAAGACCTTACAGTGTGCATATGGCTGGATATCGGTAACTGAATGTGGTTGAGGCCGCAAGAAGCATTTTTCTTGCTGTCCTGAGGCTGCTGGAATGCCCTCCTTCCTGCGATACTGTGCATATGTCAGCCTGGCTAAACTGGGTTACGTGCCTTAAGCGTTCTCTCTCCCAGATATAATGAAAGACGTGATGGAGAAGCTATCAACAGGGACGTTCAGGTACGATAAGGAACACATTTGCCTTTAAACCATCCTGAGAGAAGAGTGTGATCTTCTGTGAAGACTGACTCTTTTTTTATGTTTAGGCCACTAATAGAGAATCCTGTGCCTTTGTACGAAGCCACCGTTTCCATGGAGATGGTGCAGAGAAGACAACTCCGAAAGCGGATCGTGGTGAAGCTTTAATGATGGAAGATGCTGGAACTGCAAATTCTACCGATCCATGGTAAAGTAACTGTAGTAACAGTTACATGAGTGTGACACATAACTCATATGTTAAGGGGCCAGCCGTGTGTGTGTGTGATGTGTGTGTGTTACAGTGTAAGAAAGTTTTACTTTTGTTAGCTTGTTTTTTTAACCATGATTCCATTGGAAAAATTGACATCACACTGCAAACCAAATTTAAGACAAATTCTGGATTTGGAAACAGATCTATAAACCAATCTGAATAAACATTTCCTTTTGACAAAGTAATTTAACAAATGGTGCTTTCTTTTTTGTTCTTTCGGTTGGTCCTCACAGTTCTTTTTATTTCTGGTACCACTGAGTTCCATGCTTGTTATGCAAGCCCTTAGCTAAAAAGCTACCTAGCATCACTTATTAGCAGTGGGTTTTTACTGGTCTCAGATCAAGACAAGCAGGAGACATAGCAAAAAGTCTCTCTTTCAAGTTTGCTGTCCATTACAGAGCCTGCAACGCTTCCTCAGACCACCCACATTGCAATGGGTTATATCGGATGAATTCGAATGATTCTACATAGAGAACTTATTGTCTTATTGTCTTAGTGTCTTATTGCGGAGAGCTGCCACAAAGGGAGGCAGCACTTTGGGAGCCTTTCTTGTCTTTCTCTACTATTTTTACTTTCTATTCTCTCCCTCCTGCCCATCACAGGAGTCTCCAAACCGGCGCTGCTGTGTAGCACAGAAGTCAATTGTTCACCATTCATGCAGTAAAGGTTGTGAGTCCAGGCGAGGCATTTAAGACACAGCCTCACCCGCTAGGGCTCCAACATTTGGCGACTGGGTGGACGAGCCTGTTCTGCAGCCCCAGAAATGCTCCCCTTTGCTCACATTTGGCTTTAAGTCCTTCTTATCTTGGCAGGAACTTGAGAAGTGACGATCTCCTCTGGCTCTTTCAGCGCTCTGTTCTGAATGCTATGCTGTTGCCGTGGCGACTACCATGGCGGAAAGCTTCGGAGAAGCTCTCCGGAACGTTCTAGGACGGATCGCTCCTGTCGTCTCAGGCTTTCCACCACGCAGAGCTGCTCGAGGCGGGACTGGATCGCACCCACTTTGAGTTGAGCTAACTAGAAAATCAACAAAGAAGCAAAACCACAAAAAGACATGACAGTCAATAGAGTGTCCATAGAGAACGCTTTCATGTGCTGTTTTCATTCATTAACCAATTACTAGACACATTCACTATATAATCCACTGACTAGGTAGCAACTGTGGGATGACATTTATTATTAAAGATCTAAACACTATAAACTGACACAATGTAGTTCACCATTATAATCTGTAATCACTATTTGTTATAGTAAGCAAAGCGACAACTTTCTAATCTTTCTTAAACGGGCATAGCCTGTTATGTGTTTTGATGTTTTTATGTATAAATCACAATAACATAGATCACATATATCTGTTAACAACTTATGAACACATCTAGCAAAGGAGTTATGCAAATGAGTCATTCTAACTGGAGTCTTCATTCATTCTCTAGCAATGTTGGCATGTTTAGTAAGACTGTTCCTTTAAGAGTGCGTGACGAGGTGGGCTCACCCTCTCCAGCGCTCTGGTATTGTCATCGCTGAGATGCTGGCAGAGCATTTGAGCCATGCGAATGCAGCACTCCTCTCTATCCTGACTCACTGCTGCCCCTAAGAGGACACTCTTCCAGCTGGAGCTGCAGAGAACATGGACAGGTTCAATATTTTTAACAGTAAAATAATTTCTTCTAAAATATAGACGTTTTCAGTATGTATTCTGTTATGGCAAGTGTAGCAGTTTCAAACAGATTCATTTATGTTTCTGAAATATATCGTCACACTCTGGCGGAATCCTCGTAACTCCACGTTTGGTCTTTGTTGTTTTTCTTCATGAATCGATACTATTGGTCAGTTTCCACGTGGGTCTGTAAAAATTTTTTATTTTATACCAATGAAAAGTGTTTGAATAAAAATTTGAATTTTGATGACACAGTACTCATTAATTTAGAATATACATCTTTTTGTGAGTTTCCTGAAAAATAAATGCCTTGGACATATGACATATGCACTTATGTCGTCCAATATACATTGTTGGAATTTCACAATACATTGTATTATAGTTCTCTTTTACTTGGCACAATGCTCTTGAGGGTCTTTATAAACCCCCACCCACCACCACCAACATTTTTGTTTTGTTATCCTTTGTGCAGAAAACAACACTTTTTGGGCAGTTTACTCGTTTTGGGTCATTTCTCACCAATGCCACACAAAGACTGAGTGACTTATGCAATAAAATGTGAACAGAAAGTTCTTACTACTGTTCTGGTTTCAGCGACAGTAACTTAAGCGCAGTCATCAGCCTCCAGGACGGCCCATCCATACCAAACGTGAGGTTTCTACATTAAGGAGGATGAGAGAGAGCAGAATTAAAATTTGCCAACCCACTACAACCCTTCAACTGACCAATCAAACTTACCTTAAAAAATCGTGGTCCTTCAAGAACAAGAGCTTCTGGCATAGTTGCTTGTCTCCGTCGTTCAGACACAACTTCAGTGCACCTGATTGATGAAACAAATTCTTCGACATATTCGTCATATTTTTCCTCATTCCGAGTTACAGCAGCTCATATCTATAGGTTATGTATATGTTTATGCATAGTTTATTATACATGTAGTTTGTACTCACCTAGGTCAACGTAGACCACACTGTGTTGATTACCGGGGGCAACGAAACCATATTCCAAAAGGAGTCGTTGGTTGTCATGGGGACCGTAGCAGATGAAAGCTTGCTGGAATTTTCGGCAGCCTTGGAGACTTCGGATCTCGTAGCAGCGAGTCTCCTTACTGAACCCAGCTTCAACCTAGCATGAGGAAATGTAAAGAAAAAAGAGGAGCTGAGGGTACAGCACAGTATTATAGTTGCTTCTAGGACTCCTATTACATTCTTAGGAAGCTCTTCAATTTCTTCCTCCAGATTCTTCTTGTATCCCCTCATTTCTACAGTGATCACTGGAACCTCTTGTTGTCTATTATCTTTATTCAAGATTCTAGAGAGTTTAATTGACATCCCAGCCACATACACGAGTACAGAGAATGTCAGAATAGCATTTTCAGAGGGAAACGGTGTAAGAAAAAGCAGACAAAGAGCAGAGTCAGGAAACTGCAGTAACATTGTATTGCAGCATCTAAGTAAAGCACTGCAAAGTACAAAACAGCCAGGTAAGGTTTCACAAATATTTAGCACCTAATTTTAGTGCAGTCCCTGAGGAAAATGATGCAAGCACCACACTGAGAGAAATGTTCACACAGCTTTTTCTTTTACAGTTATGATGGTGGATTAAAAGTCAAGCCTATAGATTACATTATTTACATTAATGACATTTTTTCAGATCAAGAACAGATGAAATCATGTGAAAGAGGAAAAATGGAACTATCAAAAAAAAATCACTATATATTATGCCACTAATGAAAAACAATATTCTTACCCTAAAAATGACCTCACTGTAATTATTTTCTATTGTTGGAATGAGAAATGTGTCTAAGATGGACACATTTGCATTTACTGCTGAGGAACAGATTGCATTTCCGAGGTGTGATGACTCCAACATTGTTGCCAGGGCATGTACTGTTGGTTGTTTTTTTGTTTTGTTTTGTTTTCCTGTAATTTATGTAGCGGACCCTTCTCAGTAACATTGACGTGATCGTGGCGTATTGGCATGTGTCACGCTGGGATATATGCATCAGGTGTTGCTGGAGTATGAAACACTACACAATTACAGCCCACTTTATTAGAAAATGCCTATCTTGTTGGTCCAGAATTTACAGACTATAAATCTGTCGTTGTGGGTTAGTCCGCCTCTGGCCTTCATTAGTGCTTGTTTTCAGGATCGTTGCTTCTGGATATTTTTGGATGGTGTTCTATTCCCAACCCAACAGTGAACTTAAGCAAATCGCACAGCTCATATTAACACACCATGGAGCAGAGAACTGTCCACCATCCATATCTGACCCCAGTAGTTGTCCGAGATTGTCCCTTTTCACTCTTTGATGAGAAGATTTTTGACAAAATGTGCAGGAATCAATGGTAACTGTGGACATTAATAGCATCTGGATTGGATACAATTTTCCTTAAATATGCCATAAATATTTTGGCAGCTTGCAACTACAGATGTAATAAAGCAGTGTATTACACTCCACCATAAAATACTGCACTGCTGTATCATGGCAAGTGTGCTAGTGTGTTAGACTGGAGAAGTTTAAATTACAGCATTTGTACAGTATTTCTGTGCCGTTAAGAAATGAATAGACTGGGCAAAACTCCACCATCCCATTCATCTTTTAGTTTTATCACGCTGAATGCCCTAATCAGCTGGAAGCGGTGAAAAAATAGGATGAAAATAATACTTTTCAGGCAATCATTTTTTTTAGGAACAAATAAAAAATTTCTGAACCAAGACAGGTTTAAACTGCACTGAACCCGTTCATGAATTTTGAGAATCGTAACAGACCTACATCCAAACATAAACAATGCAGTCACTTAAGTGACTGGAGGTTGTGGAGTTGGTCACATGACCTGTTAATATCTCACCTGTACAGGTTACACCTATCCCATGAGCAACCACACAACAAGGACGGGTTATTCCAGAACACAAGTACAAAGGCGCACTGTTGAACTGAGGGATATCTCTGCTTTGAGTGTATGAGTTTCTACTCAACTGACACAGAACAAGCCACTTACCTGTACTGTAGGACAGTGATTCAGTAGGTCTAGATATGGTGCCAGTGCAAAGATGTCCTTGTCCCTCGAGAGAAAGATGCTCTGGGCATGCTCCATATACACAGTCCGAGTATTCACGCTGCACCATGCCCACCGAAATGCATCCTCTGTAAACAAGGCCTCCACTGGCTGGGTGAAAAGAGGCTGAAGGGTCAAGAAGAACGTCTGTGAAGAGGAATAAAGTTCCTGAAACTGCTCTTTTTGCTCCAGTGCCTTTTGTCGGACACTCTCAGGCAAGAGGTCCATGATGTCGTCTGAAAAGTACACTGGGCAAGTGTAAGACTTCGGGAGGATTTGAATGTAGGGGCTCCACTCTGTGGCATCTCCATAGTGTCTCTCAGCAATAAGGAAAGAACAAAGTGCTACGAGAGGAGATATCGGGGGCTTCCACCTATACAGAAAAAACAAGAGGCAGTAAGTAAACAACAGCAGAAGTAGTAATACTATTATTAAGACTAGGATCTGTAATAACAGCAGTCATTACTTTCATCTAAACCATAAAATCACATTTGCCCATCTATGCCTTTTTGATGCTAATACATTAGCATAGGAAATTACCAAGGAAAAAGGAAATTATAACGACAGATTTAAGAGATAACGTGAACGAACACGTAGATACAGCAATGTGAATCAGGCTCACTATCTAGTAGTTTCAATTTGGTCTAAAAAATGAATTAAAAATCAGTTTCTGCGGTTTCAAATTGGCATACTTTAAAATAAAGGAGGTAGCTCCTTGATTTAATTCAAACAAACATTATGATCATGTAAAAAATACATCATAGAACAAATGTCCAAAATTGTAAATGAATGCCCCTGAAGGTTAGTCAGTGACGCCATTTAAATCACTCTTTTCAACCCTAAAAACAAAGTTCACACATTTTACTGGTATGTGTATGCTTAGGTACCTCTTTATATATTCTCCCATGTAACTCTTCAGAACTACACTTGTAGTCAGTAAGCATCTCTCAGGTAAGGAAATCACCATTTCTCTGGCCTATAAAGAAAGGAATAACCCCAGAACAATGTAATAAATGTTATATTTTAGATTTGTATGCCAGACAGTCTGTAAATTAGCAGGGACCTCACCTTAATATGCTTTGTAGCCATTAGGCCCCTTCCTGTATCTGGACAGAAAACAAACCACCACATTACCACTTATGTCAGAAAAGTCATCAACCATGAAAACCATAATAAGGCTCCTACCTGAGAAACTGGCTGGGATTAAAGACCGAGTATTAAAGTCTTTTCTTTTAAGCCATGATCTTAGATCCACAACAGGTGCTTCGTGAGAAATTGTAACTGAAAGAGACACAAAAGTTTGGTTTGATTTAACATTACATTAAAGCTATACAACTAAAAGCTGAGTGACTGTGTCCAACAAATTCCACTGTAATGCTGACTGTAATAACATACACTGTATAGAGAAAATTATTGGGAAACCACCGGGACTTTAATTACATTGATTAAATACACAGAATTTACTATGGAGCTGGTCCCCCTTTGCAGGTATAACAGCAGGGCTGCCAACTCTCACGCAATGAGCGTGAGACACACGCATCTGACTGTCCTCACACGCTCTCACGCCACACCTCTGATTTCTCACGCAGAAGATGTATTTTCCCCATTGTGCACACTCTGACTTTGTATGCTGAAGCCTTAAGATTGCCCTTCTCAAGAAGCAAGGAGCCAAGCCCAAACCCTAAAACACAAGCGTCCCAATACATCTGTCCACACAGTGAATGACCACGAAGATCAAATTAAATTTTATTCGGTAACGCATCAGTAAATTTACAAAGTTACCACACTGAGCCTCTTCTCTCTTTTTCCTCTTCTTTCTCCTTGCTCTTCTTCCACAGCCGCTCATATTGTTTTATGTTGCTGTCCAAGAGGGAGAGAAGTAAACAAATAATAGTATTCCTTGTTTACTCTGCCTGGCTAATGTTTGGCAGCTCGTGTTAATGTCTAATTATGGACACCTAGTCCCGAATTGTTTTTAAGGGCTGCACACACGAATTTCATAGAAATTCTACAATAAATTCCAATGAAAAATAAAGACGTTCATTCCTCCTTGCAACTAACACTCCATGTGCGTTTCCATGCTGATGACTTCATCACGTCCTCTACTTCAGTCTGCGTAAACGCTAATCTTTAAACGTGCTTATGCTAGACCTCATCGGAAACAGACGATCCTTGTGTAGTAGGTATCTCAAACCCCCAACGAGCCGTTTTCTGTTGTATAGTGCTACGTTCATATTATGCAGAAATCTGGTAAAACTGGTTTTAGGCAAGTATTTACAAGTTAGACAACGCAGGAGAATACAATATGCGACATTTTAAATCAAGTTCAAGTTCAAGATGATTGATATAGCACATTATTATAAACAAAATGTAATATCATGTGCTTTACATGAATAGAATATACCTCAAAATAGAACACTATAGATACAATAATGTGAGAAATAAAATAATACATTACACAAAACTGAAACTGCAATATACGTGTAAATGTTTAAAAGAAGGTAGAGGAGAATAGTGCATCTGCAAAAAAACACTAAACTTCGAGGTAAACATGAAATGCGTGTTCAGGTGCTTTTAAAAAAAGCAGAAACACTGGTATGCTTTCACTTTATTTAAATGACTCCAGCACAGTCTGTGCCATATCAGAATGGTTGAACAATTTCTGTTATATATTTTGGCATTTCAAGGCATTTATTCTATATGGGGACATCGCCATAAACACATGAGCGCACTGATGTGGTGGGCGTGTATTTACTAGTGAACCGCCTCTAACGTCTTACCACTTGAAGGAAGCATAACCTGTGAAGCAGGCTGAAACTTCAGACCCGAAACAGAGCATTAACAGTAAGTTTGTATTATAATTTTTAAATGAGTGTCATCTAGTTTTTTTGTTGATTTTTAGTCTACACAGGACGAGTTCCAGCTCTTGTTTTGTGCACGTTACGAACCTGCTGGTTCAGTCAAACCGTTCTGTGTGTGACTGTGCTGCTTGTCTGCAGGCATGTCTTCTCGCAGAGTGGCCATCGTTACTGGCTCTAATAAGGGCATCGGGCTGGCCGTGGTCCGAGCCTTGTGTAAGCAGTTTGAAGGAGATGTGTACCTGACGTCTCGGGACGCGGGTCGAGGCCAGGCTGCTCTGGAGGGGCTAAAGAAGGAGGGAATGTCTCCTCTCTTCTACCAGCTGGATATCAACAACCCGGCCAGCATCCACACAGCTCGGGATTTCTTCAAAACCCAGTACGGAGGGGTGGATGTCCTCATCAACAACGCTGGGATTGCATTTAAAAGTAAGTGGGGCGCCTCAAGTGCAATTAGGCAGGTTTATAATGGGTCACTTCTTTTTTTTTTTTAAACCTTTTTCGTGACCGTCAGGGGGCGCTGTTTTGCAGCTCCCACAGCCTAAAAGGGCCGTGTAAGCCTTACATAAGCATGACTACACTATATGCAAAATAGTATTGGAATACTTCCAAGATTTAAATACTATTTTTTTCACTACGTATAAATACGTAATATGGAGATGGTCCCGCTTTACAGATCCAAAACCCTTTTGCAAAGACTTGCCAAGGAGGTGCAAACTCCATTTTAAAGTCTATGTATTTGAATGCAATTTCATTGAAGTCCCAATTGGTGTAAGGGTCAGTCGCACCAATACATTTGTCCATACAGTGTAGTTCAGCAAGCTTCATTTAACAGACAGATTAAAAAGTCCAAATTACAACAGTGCTGATTACAGTAGAAGGACAGAACAAAAAAGAAAGCAGCATTAACTTGAGCAGCTTTCCACAAATATATTAAATTCTATTATACAATTCTGACTGTCAGTCTGTTGCGAGCTATTGTACAAAAACCCTCAACCGATTAAGATCAGGTTTGTTAGTTCAATGTTTGAGGTAAGTTTTCAGTAAGTATTGAGCTGGTCCCACCACTTAGTCTGGCTGTCTTACCTCACTCAGGACTGATATCAACCTCTCTCAGTCACTATAATACACTGTTCTCTTGAGATATTGTGTTTTAAATACATGTTGTGGAACCATGATAACTCTAGTCACAGTCTTTCTTATATTAAAATAATAAATGACTGGACACACACTTAAGAAATGAATAGTGAATACACATATAATGAATTAGAGATCAAATATGTAATATTAATAGTTCTGATATCCCTGAAGATGAACCAGGTAGGGTATTTGTCTCTCTGTGTATTACAGGTGCAGATACGACACCCTTCGGAACCCAAGCTGAGGTGACGCTGAAGACCAATTTCTTTGCCACCAGAGACATGTGCAATGAGTTCCTCCCCATCATCAAACCCCAGGGTACGTCACAAACTCCAGCTAGATCTGAGACAAATGTGTCTTCTTTAAGAACATCGGTACTTTTATATAATTTAATTATTACTTTTTTTAATTCGTTGGGGACAGATGGAACGGTTGATAGGAGTATTGAATTTCTGGATAATCGGAGTACCTCGGGTCTAAAATAACGTCTCAACAAAAAAACGTTTAGGAGCGAAACCGGCGGTCTGAGCCAGCACAGTTTGTGCCGATCCGGTATCCGTATCAGTCAAATATGGGTTTATGATGTGTATTCTCATGTAAGTTATGAAAAGCATGTACAGAGGGCTGTGGCGGGACACGAGTGACCCATAGGAGCAGAAATGGGTCTCCATACCCCAAATATTACAGAAATTCAAATAAAGACGAATAGTGTGTGGTGGAATTTTACCGTATCATGATTATAATTATTGACATTCCAGTGTAACTTACTCTGCTTGCTTTTATTACTTCCCAATTACTGGCCATTCCTATATGACTTTGGATGATTCATGCTACACAATATGCTCTCTCTCTCTCTTAAGTTCTGTATGATTAACACCTGTGATCTTATCTTATACAATATGTTCCTCTTAAATCCTACACTATGTGACAGTGTATCCTTTCTATGACCTAATGGCGTAATTTAGTCTCTACAGAGAGTTCGTTCTGTTTCTCTTTGTGCAGCTGCGGAACTATCAGCC
>JBBKCR010000080.1:16645876-16657319 GCA_037577295.1 Ladigesia roloffi | reverse complement strand
CACACACACACACACACACACACACACACACACACACACACACACACACACACACACCACTACCCCGCCACCTCTTAAAAGCCAAGTGCGGCAGTCGCTCTATAAAAGCTGCTGGAGAGGAGGGAGAAAATAAACCTCATTGATATTCAAAAGCTTCTTTATCAGGGGGATGGAGTGCTGGCACAAAGTCAGAGCTGAGTGTGTGTGTGTGTGTTTTGTCATGACACAAATGTCCTGACTTTTGAGCAAAACCAGAGAAACCGAGCACAAGTGGTATTTTTTTTAATTGAAGGAAGAGGACCATTTCTTTTTTAATCCTAAAGTTAAGAAAATAATTACGTAAACAAATGTATGGAAAAAAACACAATTGATTCGTTGATTTTCTAAGCAAATAATTTTCATTCTCTGTATAAAACAAACACACAATTGTCGGAGTTAAAATACTGAGGGGAAAAAAAACATTACTTTTGCTTCTGTGCAGGCCACATTTTGTGTATGTGTAAAATGTGCATTGTATAATATATGGTATGATATTTCAGACTGCATAATACATTCATTCATTATGTTTAAATATACACACTATTCGTGTCTTAATATAAATGCGAATGTGTGTGTGCACAAGGGTGTAAGTGTGAGGTTTTAAGTAAGAGCTCATGTCAGTGGGGGTTGGGGGGAATAAGTACTAGAGCATGTGTGTATTTGCTGTGTTAGTACAAGCGTACGTGTGTGTGTGTGTGTGAGTGTATATGTATGTATGTTAGCCAGATTCTGACTGGGCTGTGGGTTCTGGCGAAGTTCCAAGCAGGTCGAGGGGCCCAGCAGAGAGCAGACTGTTTCAGAGCAGTGGGGAGGAGTTCTGTCCCAATCCCCAAACCCCCCCCACCCGCCACTTTTCTGTTTCTTTCTTTCCTACCTGCCCCTTTCTCTGCAAGGTCTCTCACTGTTTGCTCATTCTTTAAAACGGAAACTCTATAGCCAAGCACTTCCCACAATTTTCTCTTTTCTCCTGACCACGCACCATGCTTCTATCTGCCTTCCTTCATGGTCCGCCTCAATTTGCTCGCCGCTCTCTGATTGGCAGGCACTGGCTCAGGGATTGCTCATTGTGAGGTAATGGCTCCTAGATTGCCGTGGATGGAAGCCAGTGTTTAAGCTAAATAATCCAGGCTAATGATGGCGCTTTCCCCCCATTATTTATGACGCTTCAAGTGCTACATTCGGCTCTGGTTGGCTGGCCTGGCCTGATGACCCACTAACTGAGTGGCAGCTATGCTGACTGGGCGAACGCCGGGTTTCTGCTGAGTCATTCCGCCCGTAGCCGAGTTTGGAAGCGTTCTTTGCTGATCCAAGACCTGTTGGCCCAAGTCCTGACAGAATTTAAGCTGATGTTGAATTTAATGAGAAGGATATTGAGGGAAAAAAGACCCCAGATTAGCATGTTGTGCATTTTCAGGGTTCTGGAAGTGCACTGATACGAACCTGGTTTTTCCACTGCGTTAGCATTTCACAACTCAACCGTACCTGCATAATATATCATCATTTTTGAGGATGGCATTTGTAATGCTAATATTGCAGTGTGTAATACATAAATTATGACATTGTTGAAGCTAACAAACTAAGCATTTTCAGTAAAAAATAATGCAAGCCAATCATTAACCACATCGTATCATGGCAAGGCTTATTGCAATCCGAGTACACACCGAAACTTCACTATGGCATCTTGTCCGTACCATAGTAAATGGTCATCTGCACTAACCAAGTTGTGTCTGTTTAAAGTTCATTAACATGAGGGGGTAAGGAGTGTATGCTGCAGATTATGCCTGCTGATACTCTTGGAATTTGCAATGCAAGGCAGCATCATAGCACCAAATACACTGTGCAACATTGGGACAGTGCTGATGCGTTGTGTAGTAAATTATGTCCAGCACCAATTAGAAGTATATTGGAGCCTCAAGGCCTTGGTTGCTGAGCCATATGATCAATTCGGCGAGTCCTCCCTGCCATTACATGCAACGCTACTAAATGTAATTGAGACTCGTGTGATATCTTCTCCGCTACGAGGCTCCAAATTAGATTCCCCTACTCAAGTCATCCAGTCTTGTGACGATAAAAAAGGAATTCACTCTAGTAGCTTATTGGCTCAAGGCAGGCTGATTTCTGTTATTTATATACTAATATTACATACAGTGTCCTCTCTCTCTTTCTCTCTCTCTCTCACCCTCAGTTGGCTTCTCTGGCTGGTAATAGCAATAGAACTATGCGCTACAAAGCATGTGACTTGGTTATAGCAATATAATTAGTGTAGTGGGACAATTTGGTTAAAACAGTACAGGGAACATCATGTTCCGTGTACAGTATGTTAGACAGCAAGTAAAGTGTCAGTTCTTGAAGTTGCTGTGTTTGAAGAAGAAAAATGGGCAAGTGTGAAAATCTAAGTTACTTTGACAAAGCCGAATTGTGACGAATTGATAGTCGGGGCGTCTCAGTATGTAGCGGTACTTCTTTGGTCATCTTTCCAACTTAAAGTGGTCAAAGGAAGGATTACTGGTGAACCACCATCAGGGTAATGGGGCACCCAAGGCTCACTGATGCACATTGAACAGATTTTGAATACCAGCAGAATTGTTTTTATTTCATGTTAGCAGCCAATCAGCATGGCATCATTTGCTTCATTAGTATATGTTTTGATTTCTTAACATGGGATTCTTTCTTTTCATTTTGGATTCCAGAGTGAGGTAAAACAAAAGTGCACCTCTAAATCTTCTCCACTCACCACAATGACCACCTCATCCTCCCGAAAAACCACAAAACACTCGCAACTTCTGGCCGTAAAAGACTCTAAAGGCCAGTTTTGCCGCACTTAAGGCACCACTTTAAGAATACGTCTGTATAAATATGCTCAAACGTTGACATGAAATCTGATATGAAAGCCTCATTATGAGATCAGGCTAATTGGTCAGCAATTTGCTGTTACCCTTGATTTGTCAACATGTACATTGTACATCTTTGTAGAAGCTAAATTCTAGTATAGCATTGACAATTAAATAATCGATTACTGATTTTTTCTCAGCTGCTTACCTGTAATGATCTTCATCAGACTTTTTCTAAGTTAAAACTTTGCCTTTGTAGTTTTGCACTGGAGCCTTGGGGCTAATGTTGGGAACAAGACAGCAAGTCTACCACCCCATCAATTAGTATTGTGCAAATTCTTTCCTCAGTCTGTGCTAATTTGCTTATGCGGTTTCTGACACTGTATGATAGTTCTAGTCTCAGGTTAAATCTTGCTATGGCACACTGAAGCAATATTTGCTTCCCAGGGCTCTGCCTTCCAGGCATACTTCTTTTCACGTTGCATCGTGTTCACAAATAGACTCCTACAGTTGTTTTGTCTATTTAAGCCCATGGAGTCTTGGAAAGGCTCGCCGCCATGCTGCTCATTTCCCCTCTCAGCTCTCTTCAACCTCCTTGCCTGGTTTTGCAACCCACTGGGATGCCATGTCTGCTTGCTTTTTTGTGCTGGCTACCAACTTCTTCCCAGCTGGTCCTTCAAAACCTAGCACCCCCAAGGCTCTCTAGAGTGATTTCCCTGGGAAACCCCTTCGGGTGCAAGAATCCAGGCCCTCCACCTTCTCGGCTGGCTCTCAAGGCTGAGAGAGATATTTCATGTGCCACCAAGAGCCTGAGAAAACCTTCATCCTTCGGCTCATGATTGACTACTTCATGGACTAATTTCCACTAAAGCATTCCATAACAAAAGTGTGCTTTGTAATGTTCAGCTAAGAACATTTAATCGTGTTCTAACTGCAGACATAACATTGCAGGTTAATGGAGACTCGGAATTATAACTGAAATGAAATCTAATTGGAATTATCTCTATATTTTATATTAATATTTTTAAACCATAGATAACTTAATACTAATATGGAGCTGCATCCGAACAGCTGACGTACCAACTGACGGACAGAGCAAGCACCGTGCAGGACACTCAAAAGCACAACACATACAATGAATAAATGTTGATTTGCTGCTCATGCCTCAGCATAAAAATTACACTGCTTATAGGTTGTTTTTGTTACCTCTCTAAAGTTGAGAATTTATCATTACAACTACTATGGCACTGTAAATGTAGCAACCACAGCTTGTGCTGTTGTACAACAAACAATCATCTTGTCGAATAAGTCTGTCAATTGAGTGAGATCGGCATCGAGGCAAACATCGTCTCACTGACGAGAAAATATTTAGCCGCTCCACAGTCAGGCGCTGTAACCGGAGCGAATACAGGAATAATCACTATGCATAATGGATTGTAATGGATTGTGTAACTTTAGTAAGGAACACTCCCACAAGCAAAAAACTAATTTAGCAACATATATTTGCTAATATAAATGTAGTTAAAATCTCCCTGATCAAAGTCTTCCGTTGTCATTGCACTACATTGCACTACGTTCTGTTCCTTTATTAAGATTTGGAAGAAAGTTAAATAGTTCTTTACTAGTTCATACAGAGTATGCTGTATGTGCTTCTTTCTAGCATGTTTTGTTTAATCTACTAGGTAATGAGTTGCACCTGAGGTTGATACAGGAGGCTGGAACGCTTCCCAGGTTCTACATGGTGTGCACTAAATATAAAAGGAGACGGTGGAGCATGAGGGACAAGAACATAAAAAGTAGATAGATGATTGTTCCTGACCCCTTCCCGAGAGGTTCAGCCCTGGCCGTTTTAGCCGCAGTTCTAAAATATGGCTTCAAGGGTAGTTTGGTACATTAAGCCGAAACCTTAAGTCAACCACTTGAGACTTGCCTGAAGTCAGATAACTTTTATGAGAAAACTGTAACATAAACAATATGGGAATTTAATGCAAATGAATGTTTTAAATGAAATGAGGCATTGTGTTTAATGAGACACAAACTAATCGTAAAAAGCTAAAATGGGACTTTAGAGTCTTACTTATTACGTAAGATTTCTTAAGTGTGTGATTCCGGCATGCAGTTTAGTTCAAATTGCTCAACATAAGCCACCATTATTTATTTACAACTTCAGCCTCACAGTGCCAGTACAAAATAAAACAAACAAACTTGAGACACCAAGAAGGTCTTGGCTGATCGATTACATTTGGAGTGAGAGGAAAACTATTTAAACTTTTTTTTTTTCAAGGTTTTTTTCACTTATTAGCCGAATTTAACACACAGTTTCTTACTTTTAAGAACCATGTTCGTAAATGATATATTTCACTGTAAAGAACATTTACATAATGTAAAGGTTCTATAACAGCTAAGAGCTTCCAAAGAAATTACCCATTTAGAACTTTTGTATCCTACCCACTAGGCCACCACCACCCCACATGAAAAATACTACATGGAAAATAAAGGATTTTCAGTAAAGGATCCTCAGTTATTCACTCCAGTGGCTTGACTTGATCTGTGTCTGGAAAACTGGCCCTTTGTGCTTCTAGCACTCAGAGATAGGTAACAGAAGGGACACCTGCATCTTTAATGTGGTATAAGGGTATTCTGCAGGTGGACTTCATGCCAAGGATCCACCAGCATAGCCTGACAACATCCTAGCTCAATGCGTGACATCTGCAAACCCCCCTATCAACAAAGACAGGGTGGTCTGGGCCTAACCAACTGCTGAAGGACTAGTACAACCATCCCTGTGCCGGGGGTTGCTGCAAGATAACATCTCATGGCTTGGGAACAGGGCTCACTGGTTGCTGAACAACCACTGAGGAGGTGCTGAAACGCTGCATGATGATCAGGATGTCTGCACGAATGCTTATAAAACGTCTTTCTGGAATATGTTCCATCATGGCAAAGAAATTCGAGAGGCACATATTTGATTTACAATTTATAAATACGGTAAAGCACAAAAGCATCTGAGTTTTTGGGGAGCTTTTTGTTTTAGTAAAAAGTGTTAGCTTAACTACTTCCAGACCTCTCGTCTAGTAAGAATTCTAGTCCAGTGACTCAGCAAATCGGTCCTTTGTTATATTGTTATATAAAAAGGTCTGCTGCTGATCGAATATTTCTACAATTTTACTGTTTCTGATGATATGTGCTGTTTTTACCAGTAAAAACAAACTGTGCTCTGATAAATACATTTATCTGGCCTATTTGATTGAAAAATGACTTGCCCTCTCTTTTACATCAGATTGCATGTATAGTATGCAAATATTTTCAAAATGTGCCATTCACCTTGTTTTTCACGTTGTGTACATGTTGCACAATACAAGTAAGCCAGTAAGAGCAGAGCTTATACACATGTATGTCTTGATAGCACAGTAACAAAACAAGCTTCTTCAAGGGAGAAGAGAGATTAGGCAATAGTAGTGTAAAAATAAATGATGACAGAAGCTCGTCACTATGTAGTAAGTGGGATAAAACAATAAAATGTCGGATAATGGCACTTTGAATGATTTGCTGGCCTGCGATTTTTGCACAGTACTTTGTTTGTAGTTCTGGAATAGGATCTGTACATTTCTTATGAGCATTCTTAACATTTGTGGATCTCTTTGCACTATGTAAGTTGTGTAAAGTGCAGTACTGAAAGGAATCATTTAGTAATTGATGCTAGTAACTGAAGCTAATGTCCCTCCAGTTAGAATACAGCCAAGTACATTTGTAAATGATCTCCTCTCATGCTTAAACCCTCATTGAGCTCGACCTCATGTGGTTTCTGACACAGTCTCACATATAGACATGCCTGTCTATAAAAATGGGCAAAATTTGTCATATAGGTCAAACTAATACTATATCAAAACCTCAATTTCTTTCTGTACTTTTGTCCATTTGTAGGCGGGGGGAGGGTTTGGTTCCTATATTTCTTTAAACCTGTAGGGCCTCGGCAATTTGCACAACCCTTCGAAAAAAGAACGTACTGAGTATTTATTGAACTGTGTGTGTGTACTGGAGGAAGAGAGAAATGTTTTCTATTACAATGATGGAGCATCCAGCAGAGAGGGGAGAAAGCGAGGAAGAAGCAGCAAGAAAGAGAGAGAGGGAAGATGGAGGGAACTGAGCCATGCATGCTGCCAAAATTGTAGAAAATTAATTAAGAGGAAGAGTGCGGTCCCAGCAGAGGGAGTTTGTTTTGCTGTGACGTTTGTGCCGAGTCCGAAAGATCTTGTGTCCTGTCGGGGCGGATATATCTGCGGCCAAATAACCGACAACCAGCCCCCCCCCTCCCCTCCGCTTCGCCCCGCCGCCACGGAAACGCTGTTGAAAACCATTCTGTGATTGCAAGAGGTACTGAAATAAAGCAGTGAGCTACAAAACAAAAAACCCTGAACAGATGCACGGCACAGATTAATATTTAATATGTTCAATTGCCAGCCAACCGCTATTCACACACTCAGGTTAAGTGAATGTATGATTTAAATTTGTAAACAGCAATTACACTGCGATTCATATTGATTCCGTTTGGTTTTTGTTTTTTTCATCTGTTACCTTCACGTGTTGAATAAATAATGGGGCCTGTTTATATTGATTGTTATTATAGACGGCTCGCTGATGACAAGCTAATTGATGTCTTTTCAATTCATCAGTGCATTTCATTCATAATAACGGACTGGTAATTGATATCTGACCCTGGTACCGAGACGGGGAGCGTGGCTTCTCACTTAAAAGAGGAAAGGAGAGAAGAGAAGGTGGAATGAGGAGAGAGAAGCTATAGGAGGGGGCGGGGTCAGATGACATAAAATTGGTTATATCATTTACATATTTATATCTAGTTTTTTGGGGGGGGTTTAAGCTCTTATTGATGGAGAAATATGCCTATACATCATAAATGTGAGAACACACATGCAGTATCCTTATACCTTCCATACTTTTTTTATGTATATAAGTTGTAGAAGAAAGGAAAGAAAACAGAAAAAGAACACATACAGATAGCTGGGAGTTAAGTTATTTACATTTCAAATAAAACACACTGACATTGTTCTTGTAGTAACGAAGTACCTTGGCCTAAAGCACGAAGAGACCAGATTAAATTGAGTCTGCAGTCTCAATCCACTTAACCCTTTACTGACAGATTCTCTCTTTCTGTAATCATAGAGAGAATGTTACTCCCTCCCTAACAAAAAATGTCATATGTCACATACTAGAAATCTCTTAACGTGGGTGATACAGGTTACAAACACTTTCCTGTAATAGCCTTCTTACTTGCAGTCTATATTATTTTTTATATTAAGTTTTATTTATATTAAAATGCATCACTTTCAGCTCATAAACCTTATATTTATCATGTGAATGCAGGATAAACCTGAGCCTGAAAACGTGTTTTACACAAAGTGAACAGTTATTCGTTTATCATCAATATCCAGTGTGTGCAACAGTTCTGAACTTCCAGACTGTGAGGGCTTTAGGACTTTCCCCACAAGTATTTACATGTGTGATTAACAAAATAAACCTTCTTGGTTTTTAATAATCAGACTTGATTGGTCCTGGAGGAAGCTGCTTATAAACAGACGCACAGAGAGGCAGACACGGGAACAATACAAAATGTAGTATAATGTCAAAATAAACGAAATACAATGCGCTTTATGCACACAATGTTGTGAGAGAGGTGCTGTGAAATACTGTAGATAGATTAATGCCCCCCCATTTATTTTGTATTAAATGCATTTTGATAAGCAAGGGCTCTCTTTATGTAGCGCAGTTTACAATATTCCATATCATGGTTTATGATGGGACTTGGTTTCTTTTTACTGATCTTCAGACACACTTCTCCATTAGTGCACCAGTGGGCTTCTGACCCCGAGGCCTTATGCCTCATTTGCTGCCAGCTTCAGGACTGAAGTGCTGACCAGCAGGAGTGAGGATAAAGTAGCTGGATGTGAATCGAGCCACATCTCTTCTCACTTGCACGACCCGAATGTCGCCGCTTGCTGGGGTGTGAAACATGGAACACACGAAACTTGTGTCCTGAAGTGGCCCAAAGCACTCTGGGCCCGCTGCTGCCTTTTAAGATTTTACAGATCTTTCACCTCCCCGACCCAGATCCTAGCGCTCACCAATGGAGGGCCCAATAAAAGCCTGCTCCTGGTTAGCGTACACGGCCTGACCTGTGACCCGAGTCCTTTAAACCTGAGCATCTGCCAACACTGAAGGTGCATTCCTTTCGCCCTCGTAGTTCCCTGCTAAGTGGAGTTCGGAGTTCGCAGAACATTCAGACACTTTGAGGGAGATTCCAAACCTCAAAGGAGGTTGCTGGAAAGTTTATCCATTTGTCATTGCCAACCTCTTGAAGTGTGTGAAGTGTTTCTTGTTTGATGATGCAGACAATCCGAACAAAGATATGAAAAAAGTATTGGGACACACCTGTTTTTCAAGGTTTTAGGTTTACTTCTAGTGAAGGGCAACCTTAATGCTTCCCAAGACATTTTAGAAAACGTCATGCTTCCAACTTTGTAGACACAGTTTGGGGAAGAACCTTCTCTATTCCAGCATAACTGTGCCCCAGTGCACAAAGCGAGCTCCATAAAGACATGGCTGGTTGAGTGCAGTGTGGAAGATCTTGACTGTCCCACATGGAGTCCTGACCTCAACCCCATCCAACACCTTTGGGGTGAACTGGAACAAAGATTGTGAGCCAGGTCTTCCCATCCAATGCTCTGCAGAATTAACGGCACAAATTCTTTCAGAATCTCCAAAAAAAGTGGAAAGTCTTTCAAGGAGAGTGGAAGGTGTTCTAGCTGCAAAGGGGGACCAACTCTACATTAAAGTCTATGTATTTGAATGCAGTGTTCTTGTTGGTTCAATGGTCAGATGTCCCAATACCATTGGCCATATATTGGACACAGTTCACTAAGCCCACATGTCCTGTTCAGTGTGTGGGAATATAAGGGCAATACTACTGGGGAATGCAACTTAAGTCTGATCCAATATTAGATTTTGGTTGATGACAGTGCTGCTCAGTGTACACCTCACATAGAAAAGTTGGTTAAACCAATTCAATTTAGGTGCTGCCAGCAACATTAAGTGGTACAGTAAAATGATTACTTCACAACATGCATAGTGTTACTGAGAAAGAGGGTCAAGTTATTTTCCTCCTTACTCCTGCACACTATGTATATCTATTTTTTGACCTTTGAACCTTTTAAACTGAATTTCGTCTTTGTAGTCATTTAAAGTCTAAAGAGGGAAGTAAGGAAGAGAAAAGTAAAGAACACCTAGGATTCACTTTTTAGGAGAAATTGTCAACAGAAGCTAAACGGCAGGCATTAGTTTAGATGATTTTTCTCTCTATAAACCCACATATGAAACTTTTGAGGTCCTACATGGTATATGTGTGACGACCAGTAGAGAATTTCAGTGATTTTTACGTTTATTTGAGCCGTGTCTGTTGATCAGACGTTTTATTTGACGTTATTGAAACTCTATATGCATTAAATACAATGCTTAGATTTAGACTGCACAGACACACGCACAGACAAGAAACTTCCTCAATTAAGTTCTCTGATTCTGCTTCAGTATTGATGATATTTTCAAATTATATCAGGTCACCTGGAATCTGGGTTTCGAATCGAATTCATTCTGCTTGAAGAGTTCCTGTATGAGCATCACTATTTTACTACACTCTGAAGAGATGCGTTGTAGCTTCTGGAACACCATTTTTATTAATAAAAAAAAAAGCCCATGTAGAAGAGTACCTTGGACATGTTACATTTGTATTGTTTTCCTTACCTGAGCGATGTCGATTGCTCCTCCTTTTACTGAGGATTGATGCTACTCTTACGTGTGATAGCCATGTGGTGTTAAGTGTGGCTAACTTAGCTAGAGGGAGTCGGTGGCTAAATGGCTGCAGAAACACTTGCACTACTGATCTTCAAATCGTGCAAAAGGTTTCTATGCTCCTTAGTGATGTGACTTCCATTTTTTACCATTTCTACAGTAGTGATTAGTTTACACGGTATATAACAGCAAACACATGAATTTCACTAAATCGGCTTGAATGTAGACTAGTCAGACTTGCCTTGTTGGTCTCTAGTATTGAAAGGAGAGTCTGATAAAGACCCATTAAAACACATCTGTCTTTCAGCTCTTTCTGCTCACCTAGGAGGCAGCCTCGTGCGAACGGGCCAACACAAGCTCCTCTCGCCATGTTGCTCGGCACGTAAACAGTCCGTTTGCTGTTCTTCTCTAACGGATTCTCCTGGACGGCCAACAGCAGATGTTTTCATTCCTGTCGACAGGGGAGCATTGTTTGTGTGTATTAGTTTTGGAGGAAAGAGAGAGGGGGGGATAGATGGTCTATTTCCTTTTCCGATGTGTTCTGAGGGACCTGGTGCGAGAACCAGCAAAGTAAAATGGGCCGAGCAATTGCTGGGAAACGTCCTGGGGAATAAGAGTATACACTCGGATGGGGGGGGGGGTCGAGAGAGAGAGAGAGAGAGAGAGAGAGAGAGAGAGAGAGAGAGAGAGGTTGTAGTTTTTTTTCTCTCCTT
>JBBKCR010000080.1:16591630-16607689 GCA_037577295.1 Ladigesia roloffi | reverse complement strand
TGTGTGTGTGTGTGTGTGTGTGTGTGTGTGTGTGTGTGTGTGTGTGTGTGTGTGTGTGTGTGTGTGTGTGTGAGAATTAAATATTCTCAAGTATATATTAGAAGATTATCCCTAAGGCACATTAATGCTGGAATCACAGGATTTACTGTAGCTATTGGATGATGTGTCGTACATGCTAATGACTGTGTACTTGGTTGATCACTAAAACGGTAACCATGGGAAGGGCATTTCAAGCAAAAATACTCTTCAGTACTCAATGATAATTATTGGCCTATTCTCTGAACGACCCTCCTCCTTCCCACACTCTGGAGCACCATAACAAGACAATTGGGATAAACGAAACAAACAGCTTTTAGATGCCTCATTCTGGTGGTACTAACATGTTACTTACCACGGTATAAAGTTAAAATTTAATAAGTAAAAACCAAATGACTTAAAATCATGAGTATCATTTAATCATTTGTATGTTCCAAAATCATGACCCACCCCCGTAGCCTTACTCTGTCTAGTTTAAAGCCTATAGGAAGCCTTCAGGCTGTGTTTTGACTGTAGTGGTTTATACAATTTCCTGTTTTAGTAACGTTTGTCACTCCTACAAGTTGAGGGCTGTGTGGAGTCCCTCGTCTGATGTTTTAGTGCTTATCCGGGGTGACCTGAGGTTGGTTGGTCTTGCATGTTGTTGATTTGTTGCAAGTTTAGAATTAATGTTAGTTGTCTGTTTATTATGATTATGATTTCTTTACCTTCTTCACTGGTCAGAAAAAAAGTACAATTTCTGCGTTGCTTTGGGAAAACTCATTCCACAGGTACCATTTCATAAAGCAATATTTTTATACACAGTTATCAGTATATTTTGTTTGTTTAGACATGAATGAAAATATATTGGTCATTTTCTTTGGAAATTACTAAGACGATTCAGGTGTTCCTGGAAGCGGGCCACTTTGCAGCACTGCCCTAAACCTGCTCTTTTTTCTTTGTGTGTGTGTGTGTGTATGCAGTGTGGCCAGGGGCTGTGAGGGCTCCGCGGGGAGACTCCAGGCACGCCCGCACGGAGAATGCTGGAGGTGCAGGAGGAGCGGCCAGCAGCAGCAGCAGCAGGAGCAGCAACGGGTACGGGAACGGCCAGCGGAACGCCATCCAGCGCCACGGCCAGGAAGGAGCGAACAAAAGAACGGCAGGAGGAGGGCCAGGACTGCAGCGGCCCTGCAGCAGCCGCCACCGCTGGGCCCCGCAACGCCCGGGGCAAGGCCACGCCCGCCACAGCACCACCTCCGCCCGCACACGCCCACTCACACTCGCACACACACTCTCACGCACTCACGCCCAGCCCTCACCAGCACACTACTGCTTCAGCCTCGGTAGCTCTGGGACTGTCGTCAATGCATTCCAGCAACCCGAAAGTGAGAAACTCTCCGTCGGCGAACACTCAGAGGTGAGGATCCTGTCTTAAAAGACGAAAGGTCATGGTTCCCATCATGTTGAATCTATTAAACACTTAAATGCTCAACATGTGTAGTGAGCACACATGCCTCCATATTTCATGTGGACGAGACCTCCTCTAGACTAACAGCTCCTGTTTTAGTCGTTGTTGTAATTTCCTTAAACACAATTATTGCTATGAAACACAATGTACTTAAAATGAACTTTACCCCTAAAATTTTACCTTAAAAGTGGATTTATGTTATGAGATTGAAGCCCCTTAATCCAAAACATAAGGCACTTTTTCAGGAGGTTTGGTTATTTAAGGGGCACATAAAAATTTTTTAGGTTAGTTAAAGTTAATTATTCGGCCTTTTTATTTTCCTCTTAATTCTTTGGAAATTAAGACATTTGGTAGTATATGTTATAGTGATATAATTGCCTGCATAGGTAAGTAGTCTTTCACTGCCAAAGGTGCTAGGTTCTCCATTTAACTTTCCTAGGAAAAGAAAGCGCTCTCCTTACCCACAATTCCCTCTGCTCCTTAAGAAGCGGCTCAGTGAAAACACCGCCACGTAAGCAGGTCTTGTGGACAGGAAAGCAGGGCAGGCAGAGGTAACAGCGGCAGCAGTGTGTTTTAGAGGGGGGAACAGGACCCCGGAGGATCTTCTGGAGAAGCTCCAAACGTCTGATTCAACACCCGTGAAACTGACCCGCTCGAGCCCAGCCAGAACCTTGCCCCGAAGTCTGCCAGGCTTCACCAGAGCCAGAAAGACCACCCCTTGCTGACTCATGCTTCTGGAGCTGATTAAGGAACAGTCTGCTGACTTGCCAGGTTCCTGCTGGGCCTGTCTTGCACCGATACCCATAGCCATGCTGAAGCAAGTCTTTGGGTTTATGGTCATTTTTGGCTCTAGTTTTCCACATGCTGGCCATTTTGGATATAGATGTTCTGCAGGTGCGAACAATTCAGCTAAGCACTTAAAGCAACAGCGACAGTCTGTTACATTTAAGTGAATGTTGGATCCCCTCACTGGCTCTTCTCAGACTACAGAAAGGTTGAAGGCATATGAGTGAGAATGTATGCTGTTTTCCTATGATTTGATAACTGAGTTTGGAGCTGTAAACACCTTTATTTTATCCACTCATTTTGTTTGGTTAAATAAATGCCAGTGGAAAACTTCACACAACAGAGATTATGTCGTCTATATCGATCATATGAGTCCTGTTTTAACACAAAAAGAAACGGGGTGAGCTTTGAGGAGGAGCAGACAACGGGATGGTCAGGTTTGGTCTAAGTCTGTTCATCAGCAATTTTAAATTAATTTCAAGCCATAAGATATACAAGTGTTATCTAGTTTTGTCTTGCTTGTTTATAGCCTACAGCTATAGCTGGTGATGTGGCTAACAAGTTATGGAAGCGTGCTATTAACACTTGCTTCAGACTTTGGGAAATCCAGCCAATTTGCAAATGTTGTTTCCAATGCTGTCCGCTATTCCAACAAGTTTGGACTTGAGTGTTCCACAAGTTTGTTTTACTTTTATTGAGTTCTTTGAAAATTGCTTACTTTTTATTTCATGTGTAGTTCCCCTAGTTGTGTAACGCATTTGTATGGTTATGTCTTTCCTGGTTATCGAAGTACTATGGTCTTTTTTAGAAAAAAATAAATAAATACCTGAGATTAATGTTACTACCATATGTTGCCAACAGGCTGTCACTTAAATTGGCCCAAACAGTGTTCGAGGAAACCAATACTCGATTTGCAGAAGAACGTATGGCTTGTGTAGTGCTTTAGACTAAATCGCATGAAACCAAGGCTGGAGACTTTCTTTAAAATGTTTATCTGTCTTAACTGAAGGTTCCTTACATCTACCTGTCACTGTGGTAATGTTACATTGCCAGTTCAGGACCTGGTCTTCATGCTAACCGGTGGCTGATCTGGTCAAACAGGGTGTTTTGTTAAATATTAACCCAGCTCTCTGTCAACAGAGAGAGAATGAGAGAAAAGGGAAAACAGGTTTTGGACATGAGGGCGCCTGGGTGCACTTGGTGCGTCACCTGTGTGCGTCAGGGTTTCCCTCTGAACTCTTCTGTGATGTTTCTTTAGGGTGGGGTGGGAGAGAATGCCAGTCATGTGGAGCAGGAAGCAAGCTGAGGCTCAGGTAGACATGGAATGCTGAGGAGGAACAGAAGTTCCTCATTCCATCCTCGAATTAGTCGTGAGGGAAGCGGTGGAATTTTTTTAGACAATAAGGATCATCACATTTGAAATGCACGCTTTAAGCTTGCTGTTAGTATCAGTTCGTGTTCATCTGTTGCTTTTACTATATGTAGTTCTAAGGTCCTACACTGGTGCTTGCAAGCTGAGCCAGTAGACTTAAAGTAAGTGACAGGAAATCTGTCTAGCACTAGTTGGTCATGTTTGTCAAATTCCCTTTATCTGTAGGCAGACTTATTGTCTTGTGTACTGGTTTTTATTATGTTAGCCCTTGTTTCTTATGTCTTGTGTTTTTTTCTTCTCTTCTAGCAGTCCAAAATCCAAGCAGGAGGCCATGGTGCGCTCACCACCCGTGATGTCTCCTTCCAGCGCTGCACAGATGGACTCCAAACTGCCCAATCAGGGAAAACAAGGAGGCGCTGGCAGCCAATCACAGCCTTCTCCCTGCGACCCCAAGGCACTGAGTGGAAGCCACACACCCAAAGGTCCTCAGGGCTCTGTGGGGGGCATGGGACTCAAAAATGGACAGGGCCTGAACTCGGGCAATGGAGCAAAAAGTAAGATAAAGAGGGAGAGAAGCACTTCGGTAGAGTCCTTCGAGCAGCGGGATACGGGAACGCCCAACAACGAGGGGGACCAGAAAGGTGGGTGCAGTTTTTAAATTTTTTTCAATTACATATTTTTTTAAATTGCAGCTGAAGGGTGACCCGTGTTTCGTCAGATGTCTTGGGTTTAGAACAAGTCGCTTGGTGTTTTGCTTGGAAGTTAAATTGTTTCTTAAAAAACAATTTAACACTTTTTTGTCACATTTCGAGAGCTGCCTTTTGTGGTGTTATGCTTTTTTATGTTGGAGGGACCTCTGAAATGTCCAAACCAGCTAAGATGTTTGCTTTCTCTTTATGGTTGCTGAATTTTTCTCATTGATGCCATAGCCGCTTGCGACTGGAATCTAAGAGAGCGCAGTTATTTGCTCCACCTAGAAATGCAGTCTTGTTGCTTTCTTGTTGATCTCCTCTGTTTTTAAGAATCCATGTTGAAACAAAACTGCTTTTAAAGCCTGAACATTTTTAGAGAAATGTATTTTAACTGAACTCTTCAGGGCAGAAAGTCAGTGTGACCAGGGCTGGACACTCCCATTGTCTAAGCTGTTTTTCTCTTGAGTATTTGAATATAGCAGTGGTTAGCCAACAGCTTCAACATGTTCTGCAAAATGTCACTGCGTGGTTTGATTTATGAGAATGTTAAGCAGCATGATTTGGCAAAAATCAGAATTTCCTCTTAGCCCAGATTTAGTTGATTTATCAGCCAAAACATGTCTGGAGTTCAGATTGTGCTGCTTTCATTTTAGAACTGCTACTAAATGGGTAATGCTGTTAACCAGCGTAAAGTCTAGATTATGATTCGAGATCAGCACCTCCTGCTCCTGATGTTCTTTGTGAAAACTGGCCCTGCTCTCTAAAAAGGCTGACCACAGCATTCATTGACATGTTAATGTTTTGATATTGTATATTTTTGTGTACATACCATCACCTAAACCACATCAACAATGAAATAATGAAATTGGCTTTGAACTGCTCCTTAAAATGTAAAAAATTTGAATATTTGCTAAGTTCAAGCTCCTGTCTGGCATAACCGTGCTGTTCAAAAACACAAGAGCATTTTGTTTCTAGCATGTATGTAGTTAAATTCATGGTTTGACCACTCAACATAAGTTTTATTCGTAGAACGGAGTATTTTTCAGTGGGGAAAATGTACTTTTTATATTATTTTCTTAGTACGACAGTGTAACAGGGGTGATATTCAAAAGTCGTTTTTTTGCCCCATAGAGATAAACAAACCATAGTTCCAGTTCCCAGTTAATCGTTTATTATGAGTATGTTGGACTATCCGGCACTGAATCAGACTGTCCCACATTGAACGAGCAGAGAAGAAGCACCAACATGTCGTGGAAGAAGCCCTTATCCTCTGTGATTTGGAGAAACCTAAATACCGGATGAGAAAGTTCAATGTTGGAGAGAAAACCAAGGGAAAATGTCAATCTCGGTTTGATCCTATAGCTGAGCATGTATATAATTTGTGGATATTTAGTGGTGTTTGTTTTGTGTACCACCTTCTTTAAACAGCTTGCTATTCAGCATGGCTGCTTTTGTTTGTTTTTTTTGGAAAAAGAATATGCTGTTACTGAGAGAGAAATAAGAATAAAAGTATTCTTGTCATTTTCTTATGCAATAGTCCTACAGTCTCATGATGTAAAAGGTCAAAATCCTAGACACAAATGCATGTTCTCAATGGAGTCACATTTTCACAGTAAATTGTTTTTCTGGCACTGCTGCGTGTGTGTGTGTGTGTGTGTGTGTGTGTGTGTGTGTGTATACATCTCTCCTCCTGTCCCCGGGCGCTGTGCTCAGGGCTGTAGTGCTGCATAAAGACATCCACACCCCCGTATGTCTCCGAGTGGAAACATCACGGTGTAGGTTTGGGGGTAGGAAGTGCCAAGGATTATACCATCTCGCCTGCTAGGATAGGGAGAGCCTTTTTTTTTTTTTTTTCCCCTTCCCATCTTTTTTTTCCTTTCCCCTTGTCTCTCTGTTTGCCTGGCTGAAGGACCCCTGCTGGTGGTTAATGCCTCTGCATAGAGATGATTTGCTGTGAGACTGTGGCCATTTTAATTGAATGTGTGTTCAACGTCTTTGTGCAAAATTGCCCATGTATTTACATTGGCGACAAACATGATCTATTTGGGTTTTATATGGTGTTGAATTCGCTGTGCCTTGAGGTAGCCTGAGGTGCACTGAATGCGAAAGCATCAAAGAGCAAGGCAGGAGGCAACCAAAGCTTGAATGGAAAAATCCTCCGCTTTGTTTAAGTCGGTACATGTTTGTATTTCCCGATAATATGGGTAGTAGTTAACCTTAAATTGTGTATGTGCGTTTGTATAACTACGACCGTGTTTATATGTATGTCTGCATGACAGCTTGTTAGGTTAGTTTCATGTGTGTGTGCCTTCAGCATTGGGCATGTTTCTCATGGTGTTTGCTTGAATGGACGCCGGAAAGTGTGTTTATCATTTTTATTTCAACCATCCTTGCCGTGTTCATAGTCTACTGTATCCTGGCTACAGCGGAGCTGCGTGTATGCGCAGTTTGCAGACAGATGGTACTGATCGGAGAGGCAGTAGAGCAGCAAGGTCGTGGGCTGAGACAATAGGAGTTAAACTTCCCCGACGTGGTCAAATTCTCCAAAGAGCCACTTAGTAATAAAAAACAAAGCCGAAGCGGTCGAGATATTCTTCATACTACTTTACTTTAAGTGCCGTTAATGAATAGGGGTGCATGATTTCACAATAATCAGTATCTGTTAATTACTTTAAAACATTATCTTCATCGCGTAGAGGATCAGATGGAACTGATATTGCTCACCGATGATGAATTTATTATACTCCAGAACCGCAGAATGGATCTTTGGGTTACTGTGTGTTGATTCTTATCACTGCAAATGTAAACCTATACAAATAAATGCTTTGTTGTGCTGTGCTGATTTAAGTAGGTGTAATATATTTTCTACCTTTTGCAAAGGAAGGATGTAGAGTGCTGCACTTTTCTAATGTGTATCTGCTCTAACCTACAAATCCCATATCAGAGCATTCCTATTAATCAATACAACTCCTTAAAATGCTAGTATCTTTTGGACGAGGCCTGTTCTTAGCCACTTTTCCTGACCAAGATCAAGCTTAAGATCAGACCCTAAAAAGACATTTGTAAAAGGAATCATTTTTTACATTAAATGTTTGTCCTGGACTAGACTGAAGGGTCGAAATTGTTTAGTTTAAGCTAGTGTTTCAGAGTCCTCTTGGTGACCTACCATGAGTAGGATAAATTGTGCAGGGAACAGTGAAACTGTGCAGTCCTGTGGGTCGTTTAAGGTTTAAAAATACTCTGCTCTAGGCTAAGGTCAGCTTTAATTGGGTTTCTGTGAAAATCAGATGATTTAAGCATTTACAAATATATCAAAGAGCCATCCAACCCAAGACATGAATATTTCACCCTGTCGAAGAGAACCCTTGGATGGGGGTTGTCCATGACCTCTTGATGACCAAAGCTGAGAGCTAGACTAAGGACAGTACTAATCTGTCTCTTTTGCTCTCTTTCTCTCATTCTTCCTCCCTCCATCTCTGCAGAGCTGGGCAGTAGGGCAAAGAGGTTATGTGTTGCCGAGCGACGGCAGCCCTACAGTGGAGCTGACTGGTGTTCAGGGGGCGAGAGTGACGAGGACGACCCAGGATTCTTCAGTAAGTGACTGGCTCAGTGTCCCTAAACTGTATTAAAGCAAGGACTCACAAACGGTGTACTGTCCTTGGATCTACTAGGACCGGGACTGAATAGACAACGTAGTAAGAAAATTTCTCATATAGGTTTATATGGCATGTTTAAAGGGAGGTAATTTTGCATTTGAGGAGAACAAGAAGATTTCTTTTGGAATGAAAAAAGTAGAATAACCCAGACACTGGGCAAAAATGCACTATTTAAATCATCCCGAAAAAAATATTATTTGGTTAGATCAGGGGTCACCAACCTTTCTGAAACTGAGAGCTACATCATGGGTACTGAGCCATATGAAGGGCTACCAGTTTCATATACTAGTAGAGAATTTACCTAAACTTCATGTATAATAAACATGTCTAACTATAAATATATATATATATATAGTGTCATTTTTAAATTGATATGAATGCAAATATGATTAATGAAGAATAGCAACAGGGTAAAATTACATGTTAGACGTTACTCACTGGTGTGTTGTGCTATATTTTGAACTGGTCTGCCAGCTACTCATGTGGTCCTTGGTGCCCCACGTTGGTGACCCCTGGGTTAGATGTTCTGCAGCAAATCACTACACTACTGATAGGGCTATGGGATGCTTGTTTAGAATGCTAGGGTTTTGTTTGTTATTGATATTATTTTTGAGGCAATACTGCCTCTGTTATTACAACTACTACTACTACTACTACCAATACTAATGATAATGGGGATAAATTATGGTTATCATAGGAATCACAATAGTAATTTTGCAAACTCTTTAATTACTAAATAAAATGTTTTTTCCATCTCTGCCAAATTTGATTGTAGTGTAGTATAAAAGGAAAACATTGACAGAAGCTTAAAAATAAAACATTTTGTGCAAAGCAACATTGACTGTTGGGAGTGGTGAACTTTACATGTGTGCTGTCGCCTTCTCTTACTCTATAAAATGTTTTTACGATTAAAAAAATAAATATAATTTCACATGTTCCAAAATATGTTTTTCTCTAGTCAAGGACTCACATGCCTATATATAATGACAATCATCTAATTTAGCTGTTAATGTTACCTTACCAGCTTTTTATCTATCCTTTTCAATAGTTGATGTATGTGACATACATGTGTGTGCTTTTTCCTCTCTCTCAGACTGTAACTCAAGTGACATAAAGCCAGACCCAAGCACGCTTGCAGCCTCCACGCCTACCCACAATGCTGTTGGAGGACAGAACACAGCATCAGAATTGGGCAGCAGTCAGAAACCTGGGTCAAAGGTTGTTTACGTCTTCACTACAGAGATGGCAAACAAGTAAGATCTCTGTTTCGTTTAGATTGACCATCTAAGCCAGTGTCCAGCACAGTTTGATGTTTCACCTCTTTAGACACATTCACTAAACCTGGCAATTAATTAGAGTGGTGAAGTTGTTTTTTTCTGAGCAGGGAAACCACCAAAACTTGCTGGGCCACGGCCCCCCAAGACTGGTTTCGACACTACTCATCTAGATGGTGGCATGACAGCTTTTGGCAAATACCTTTTAAAGTCAGGTGTTAAAGAAACCTGCCAGATGTGTTCTTCAGAATAAGATCCACACACTGATTTTTGCTACTAAGAGTAGCGATGTCTCTCAGTGATGAAATTGGTGTGAAGTTTGAGTAATGACATTGATGTGTTAGCTGAGACAGGAGAAACCTTCAGATCACAATCAGCAGGATGCCAAATGTCAGTGACAAGATGTGTCAGGGACTCCGTCACACATGCTGTGGCCATAAGGAGGGTATCCCACTGAGCAGCATGTCATTACAGGGCTGACATTACACAGGAAAGGCGATGAGCCTGGTGTCACAACATTGACTCTGTTTGTCTTCTCCTGTTGCCTTTATCATAGAAGTTTTCTTGTGAATAGAATTGCACAGACATGCACACTGATGATTTTACGGACTCAAATGTACTTTAGTAATTACCACCTTAAATGGTTGGGTTGGAATGATAAACACTAAACCCTTAATTAGAAATTGGAATTTAATGAGAAGCTTCAGCTCTGTTATTTCAGTATAGTGGAAATTTTGTCCTCAGGCATAGTTTTCAGTGCATCAGCAACAGCTACCATATTCATGCTTTGTGTGTGTGCTCTCTTCTTTCCAGGGCAGCGGAAGCAGTGATAACGGGACATGCAGAAAATATCATAGCTTATCACATGAACAATATCTCTAACGGCAAGGGTGGCAAACCACAACTCCCCCTGGTAACACAAAATTTTTTTACATTTTACCTTTTTTTTTACCAAAATATCCCATTTGTCAGAGCAAGGCCAGAAATATCACTTTTGTTTGTGTTTCAGAACAATCAGCTTGCACCACACCGCAATGACTCCAAACAGCAGGGGCCATCATCCCAACAGCAGCAGTCATCTCACCCCTCTGAACAGAACCACCAACCAGCCTCCAAAGCAGCGCAACAAGGCCAGTCGCAGCAGCAGCCTCCAGCGCAACCAGTTCAACCTCAGCAGCCAGCCCAAGGGGCTAAACCAGCCAACCTTCTTCAGGATGGCCCACCATCTGGGGGCATGGACTCCAAGAGCCTCCCCAGCAGCAGCCCCCAGGATGGTCCTGGTTCACATGATGGTAGTAATCCTGCAGGGACGCCTGGGAGTCAGGCTCCTAACCAGCCTCCCAGTGCTGGCCCTCAACAGGGCTTCCCTACACTTGATCTGCCCAAAGGAGCAGATGTTAAGCTAACAGCCCAGCACCAGCAACAGCTAGCTCACGAGATCATGTCCAGCATGGGGGACAACCCTGAGGGTCTCTCCCAGGAGCAGTTGGAGCACCGGGAACGTTCTTTACAGACTTTACGTGATATCCAGCGCATGCTGTTCCCAGATGACAAAGACATGGCCGCCATGGGGCAAGTGAACATGGGTGTACCCCCACCCAATGCTGCCATGATGGAGGGTGGGCCCAAGAAGCCTGAACAAGGGCCACTTCAGGCTATGATGGTCCAGTCCCAGAGTTTAGGAAAAACAGGTGGTCCTGGGGGTCCACGGCCAGATGGGCCTCCCTTTGGGCCTCCAGGACCTAGAGACATGCCTTTCTCCCCTGATGATCTTGGGCCTCCACCACAAGGCCCGGTACCCATGAATTCACATCCAGGACCTGGTGGAGAGCATGGTGACCATATGACCCCTGAGCAGATGGCATGGCTGAAGTTGCAACAGGAGTTCTATGAGGAGAAGAAGCGCAAGCAGGATCAAATGCAGCACAGGCCAATGGGGGATATGATGATCCACCAGGCTGGCCCAAGGGCAATGATGCGAGGGCCCCCACCTCCGTACCAAATGAACCCTGGGGAAATGTGGGGTCCTGGTGGTCCAGAGCCTTTCCCTGAACAAATGAACATGGGTCCCAGAGGGATGCACCCACACATGCAGAGAATGCCAGGTTTCTCTGGAATGATGAACCCAGATATGGAAGGAGGGCCTAATGCTATGCCTAGGCCTGGCATGAACTGGCCTGATGATATGCCCAAGATGGCGGATGGAAGGGGATTTCCTCCAGCTCAAGGGATGTTTGGAGGTCCTGGAGGGCGAGTGGAGAGGTTTCCCAACCCCCAGTCAGTTCAGGAAGCCATGTTCCATCAAGGCATGGGTGATAAACAAGGTATGGGTCTGCCACCAGGCATGATGATGGAAATGAACCGAATGATGGGGACCCAAAGACAGATGGAGCCTGGGAATGGGGGTGGCATGATGTTTCCCAGAATACCAGGTGAGGGTCCCATGAGTCCCTCCTCAAGAATGGAGTTTGTAAAAGGGCTGGGGCGTGACATGGGTGATTTCAGCTTGGGACCTGGGAACCTCAGTGTCAATATGGGGCCCAATCCTCAGATGATGCCTTCCAAAATGAGAGAGCCACCAATGAACATGAGTCCTGAAGAGATAATGAAGATGAGGCAAGGTGGAGGTCCCATGCCTGAGAACATGGGCCCACAGCAGAAGATGATGCAGGGGCCTCCCTTTTCTGACCAGCCTCACCCGGGTGACTTTAACATGGGACCCAATCGACAGTTTCCTGTCATGGGTCCTCAAGGACCTGTAAATCAAAGAGGCCCCAGAGGCGAACCACCCTTTCCCCCTGATCAGCGAGGAGGTAATGTGGGTGGCAACGGTCGTCTCAGCCACATGCCCCCTATACCTCCCAATCAACCTACAAACAACTCAGGTCCTCCGCCCAACCAGAGGAACATGGGTCGCAAGCCTTCAGACCTGAGCGTCCAGTCTGGCCCAGCCAATTCACCCAATGTCAACCCACTCAAGTCTCCCACACTGCGACAGGTTCAGTCGCCCATGTTGGGGTCACCCTCTGGTAACCTCAAATCTCCACAAACGCCTTCCCAACTGGCTGGCATGCTTAGTGGATCCTCAGCAGCGGCAGCAGCTGCTGCAGCTGCAGCTGCTTCGATCAAGTCTCCTCCAATGATGGGTTCAGCTGGAGCATCACCTGTCCATATGAAGTCGCCCTCGCTTCCTGCGCCTTCACCTAGTTGGACATCATCGCCCAAGCCGCCTATGCAGAGTCCAGGGATCTCCCAAAATAACAAACCTCCACTAAGCATGACCTCGCCAAATATGATGGGAAATGTGGAGCAAGGTATGGCAATTTACTCATCAAATTTCTTTGCTTTTGTTCAGATGCTTTGCTTTCAAGCAAGGATATGTGAGAATGCAATCTGTGCACATACGTTCATTACCTAGTAATTTTACTTAACTAATTGTTTATTACCTCATTGCTACATTTCCTTCTCCTGTCCCCTTCTGTTCAGGTGGGAATGCTCCTCCTTCTGCACCTCCTTCCAGTAGTTCCACCAGCCAACCTAGCTCTATCAATGTCCCGGGAAGTCTTCCGTCCAGCAGTCCTTACACCATGCCCCCCGAGCCCTCGCTACCACAGAACCCTCTCTCTATCATGATGTCTCGCATGTCCAAGTTTGCTATGCCTAGCTCCACGCCCCTCTACCATGATGCCATCAAAACTGTGGCCAGCTCAGATGATGACTCGCCACCTGCGCGATCGCCAAACCTGCCATCTATGAACAATAATATGCCTGGTAAGAGCATACAGATATTTAATAGATTGAATACCATACCTAAAATGTAATAATAAACCTCGTTTTGTGTTTACTTTCAATTAATAAAATGCCTTCAGTAATACTGTAAATTAGGTTGGTTTTAAAGTCAGCTGTATATTGGATCAACCTGCAAACAGAATGTTTATTTGAACTGGAAATAAGATCAATGTCCATTTTTAGATTTTTCTTGTATGTGGAACAGAGACAAAATTTGAATCAGGGTCATATTGCTTAAGCTGTTTCTGGTTTCCTCTCTTGTTTTCTTGCTTCAATATACAGCACTGTACAAAAGACTTAGGCACCTGGGAATATTATACTTCAAACCTTTTTACTACTAGACAGTAGTATTAAGTTAGTGTTAAAACATTAATAGTACAATAAATACAATTAACATTATTACAGTAAAGAATGGTTTTATGTTCAGCAAAGTGTTCTCCTGACCGTTTCCTAACCTTTTTCCTCATGGAAGTCCAGTATATATTTTAGCTAGAATCAAACACCTGATTTGGTTGGTTTTACTTCGTTAGATTAAATAAGATGGTGCTGTTTATGGAATTTGATAAATCCACACAATGACTGGAGGCAATGAGCAGGAATCTGAAACCAAACCTGTGGTGTTCTAATCATCTCACAAAATAAAATGAAAATTGATACATTTTACTGCTTTTTTTTCGTTTGAGTTTATTCTAATGTAAGAAATTAACCCACTGCTGACTTTTGCACAGTACTGTATATCCATAGTTTGTTCAAATGTTCGTGCCTTCATATGAAAGAGATGCTTGCTGTGCTAGGCTTTAACACCTGTACTGTGCCACCAGAAGAGAAATTAAATGGTTTATTCTTTGTGGATTTAAAACATGGTAATGGTGAGGAAGTGTTGATGGTCTTTTTTCCTCTAGTGCTTTATACATCATTAGTGTTTCCAGTTCTTTATAGTTTGAATTTGTCTATACTTGGTATTCATTTGACTTATGTGGTACGTTTCAGTGTGTTTCTGCAGTTAGCTTGGGTGCTTTGAAAGGCACTTATTATTATTCCTACATAAATCCACTCTGAACTTTTTTTTTTTTTACTGTCCTGCTTTCAGGAATGGGAGTGAACCACCATCAAGGCCACCCACGGATGATGACTCCCAACCCCACGGGACCCATGCCTTCACTCAGCCCCATGGGCATGAACACCATGGGCTCCCAGCCTCTTTCCCATGGCATGCCCAATCAAATGCCCTCACCCAATCCAATGGGCCCCAACATGCCACCACACTCTGGACCCATGGGTCCTGGCATGATGCCCCATGGCATGATGATGCCCCCTGTCTCCCAGGACCCCAGCATGGGCAACAACCAGATGATGTCCCAAGGTCGCATGGGCCTCCCTCACAGAGGACAGGGCTTTCCCCCAGGGCAGTCGCCACCTCAGCAGGTGCCCTTCCCTCACAATGGTCCTGGACCCCAGGGTGGCTTCCCACATGGATTGAGCTTCCAGGGAGAGGGTGGTCCAATGGGAAGGATGGGGAACATGCCCCATGGACCCAGTGGGGATCCAGTAATGTGCAAGCCCAACACACCAGGGGGCCAGGAGTTTAACAACATGCCCGGTGTCTTCAACGACTCTGATTTACACGAGGTGATGCGGCCGGGGGCCTCGGGCATTCCTGAATTTGACCTCTCGCGTATCATCCCTTCAGAGAAGCCCAGCCAGACTCTGTCTTACTTCCCTCGTGGCGGGGAGGTGCCTGGTGGAAAGCCACCTCACCCTTCCGGCCCACCCGGCTTCCCCCCAATGCAAGGGATGATGGGGGAGGGCAACCCCAGGATGGGCCTCCCCATGCAGGGCATGGGAGGTCCCCCTGGCCCTGGGCACATGGGGCCCCAGGACATGCCCATGGGTAATCCCGGGCACAATCCCATGCGGCCACCAGGCTTCATGGGCCAGGGCATGATGGGGCCCCAGCACCGGATGCTGTCGCCAAACCAACAACCAGGCATGATGGGAGGCCCAGGGATGATGCAGGGCAAAGAGAGGCCAATGTACAACCATCCTGGTCCTGTGGGCTCCCCAAACATGATGATGTCACTACAAGGAATGGGTGGCCCTCAGCAGACTATGATGATGCCTTCTCAGATGAGGCCTCGGATGGCAGCAGACATGGCAGGGATGGGCTTTAACCCGGGCCCAGGGAACCCTGGGATGATGTTCTGAGCTGCTACAATGAACCAACAAGCCTCTGCCACAAATTAACAAACAATCCGGATACTGCAAAACCTGTGAAAATATGGATTTTTTTTTATAAAAATAAAGAAAACAAGTGCTATGTATAGCTGTGTTCTTGTAGTACAGTGTGTGGGAACTAGGACACTCGTTGCTTGAACACACCTGGTTATAAGGCTGATATAATCACACACACACAAACGGGACACCTGGATGTATACAGAGGGAATCCTCACCCTTGAGAATGGACGTCATTTTGCAGGTGGAGTGCTATGTGTGGACGTAATATGGCTGCACACTACAATAACGTGCTCTCCTTTATTTGGTCCAGTTTTGGTTTGGAACATCAGGAATGTATTCGGATTCAGAGAAACAAGACTCGCAGTAAGGTCTTTTTAGCCTGTTACTGTGTGGCCATAACAAATCCTCATGTGGCCTCATACAAAGCCAACAGCAAACCAAGTAAAAGGATAACCTGAAAGTAGCGGTTTATTGTACTTTTATATAAAAAAATCAAAGGGAGGGAGGTGTCTGAGCAAAAGCAGTTGGAAAAAGAACACAAACTGAATGAAGTCATGAAAACAAGACGACAAAAAAAAAGTCAAGGAACATTTTGTCACAAGTTGCACCGTCTTGGCTGTATGTTTACATCTCATCGCATCACTTCCCTCCGAGTCATGAAATGCTCTTTGTATGTGTGTACTGTAATTGTGTTGTTAAAGGGATTTTACCAGTGACTTCTATAGTTTTTTTTCCATCTTCATTTGTAAAGGGGCGGGGGGTAGGGGGGAGG